>JAWNMU010000162.1:0-82749 GCA_035043665.1 Drosophila quasianomalipes | reverse complement strand
GCATTGCTTGCCCTCCTTTCCACCCCCTACCGCCTTGCTAATGGAACGTGCTCTTCTTCTACCACGGATGAGCTGGCCGCAATCTTAGCCTCAGCAGACAAGACGAAGGGGTCAGAGGCAGTTGTGATTTCGACTGAGTGCACCGGATACGTTTGTGCTGATGGTGCCTGCCAAACCAACGCGTCCCTTTGTACGACCCTCTTCCAGTGTCCCCTCACTGCCCCTGTCCGCTGTGCAAACGGAGATTGCAAGCCTTATCCCGCAACGGCCTACACCCCTGGAGGGTCTATATCCAAAAAAGACGTCTGCCCCCCCACCTTCGCCTGCGCCTCAGACGCTTTCACCTTGTGCTTTAATGGGCAATGCGTTGAAGAGGCTTCTGACTGCCCTGCCGTTCCCCTCGTTACTCAGTGCACAGATGACCAAGTGATTTGTCCAGACCTCAAGTCATGCGCTACGTCCATCGACGAGTGCAGCTACTTCTCTTGTCCCACAGCCTCACCCACTCTCTGCTGGGATGGAACATGCACTTCGTCGATCACTCTCTGCCCCACCGACAACAACGTGAAGACCACCACCCTTTCCGTCCCTACCACCCGCCCCACCTGTTCTTCTGGCTCAGTCATCTGCTTTGATGGGTCATGTAAAGACACATACGCCCAGTGTATATCTTGGTCTGAAACTGCGAGGGGATCATCAGTCTCTTCCTCCAACTCCTACAAGAAAGTCGCCTTCCCCTCCTCCTCCTTCTCCTCCTCCCTCTCTGCTCCTTCGTCGGCCTCTCCCCTGGACGTTGTACTTGCGTCGACCACCTCTTCTTGCCCCGACGGTTCTTTACCTTCCAACGGTTACTGTGCGCCCATAGACTCCTGCGCCGCCAGCACCTACCGATGCGGAGACGGAACGTGTGCTTCATCGTGTTCCTCTTCTTCTGCCCGTGAATGTTCTACGGGACAAGAGCTGGGTCCCGATGGAATGTGCTACGTCTTGGGAGAGGGCCCTCTCTTCGACGGGTGCTCTAATTACCCAGTCTCCCTATCTTTCCTCTGTCCCTCCGGCGCTTGTGCTTCTGGCCCTTCCGCGTGCAGCGATGCCTACGTCAGAGACGCAGACTCTTTCGCTATCGAGTCCTACAACGATTTCAACAGCATGCTGAGTGCGAGGGTGGCGGCCGGTCTTTCCAGATATCCTGACACAGTCACTGCCCTCTCAGACTCTTTCTCATCCCTCCCTACTCTCTCTACCTCTGAGTCTGCCTCCGACTCTGCCTCTGACTCTGCCTCCGACTCTTCTTCCTCGTCCTCTCCCGCTGTTCCTTCCAATTCCTCGGATTCCTCCTCTTCCTCCGCTTCCCCTGTTTCTCCTATATCTTTGATTAAGGACGGAGCCGAGGCAGCAAGTGGAGCAGTGCCCGCGTTCATTTCTTCCTTCCTCCACCCGCGCAACACCTCTGTGCCCCCTTCCACTCCGACAAACACCTCCACCCCCACTATCCTCCAGGTACTTGCTGCTATTGAGAGGGGAGTTAGGGCTTATAACGAATCTTCCGATGAAGACATCCTCTCCTTCCTCACCACCTTCACTGCTACCGTTCTATCTACTCCTTCGTCCTCCCTAGCAAACTCCTCTTCCTACTCTCCCTGCACATCTGGGTGTTACCGTTCGATGAAGTCGAATACCACGAAGCTCACGTACGACCCTTCGCTCACCTCTCAATCCTATTTGATCTCGAAGTTCGCTGGAGGCCTCACTCTGACCTTAATGTCAGGCTTGCAGAAAGAAAATGCATCCTCCTCCGACTCACTCGACATTTCCATCAACGCTGTGGGAGAGAGCGCAATGCGCAACGCCACGAACGCTGTGACTTATTCTCGCAGAACTAACTACGGGTCAGCCTTGTCATTCGTGGAGTCAGTGGTCTCTCCCGCCTTCCAGTGCTCGGTAGGTTCGGGTCTGACGGAGCCATTCAACGGCCTGGTTGAGATTCAGAGCAACATTGACCTCAACATGGTCACCTCGTACGACGACGTCTGCCTCGCCAGACTCAGGAGATTCCCCCTCATCGGATACTCCTACTGGGAGTGCGTAACTGGATCTGACAGCAACCGTCTGTTGTCTGCTAACTCAATCAAATCAGACGCCTCAGTCAACCCTACTCTAGTCTCGTCTTCCGTTCCCTTCTGCTCCGATCCCGACGTCTCTGGGTCGGGTGCTGTGTTTGCTTTCGTGCTGATTCCCGTGACTTCTGGTCAATTCTACAACGGATCCATCGATTCCTTCTGGACGGACAATGTCGTGTACGTTATGTTGGCTGCGTGTGGAGGAATCTTTTCTTAGCTGCTATGCTCTATCTTCTCAAGAGACTCAGCAGATACAAGGGCAAGCTCACAGTGGTGAAAGAGGACGTGAAGAGGATGGAGGAGGAGGTCGACGAGATGGAGCAGTTTGGAGGAAGGGCGGGTACCAAGGACGAAGAAGTGAGACTCCAGAGCAACCCGCTCGCTATGCAACTTGCAGACATGCAGGCACTGATGGATGTGGATGGGGAGGAGAAGGCGCAGAAGAGGATGGAGGCTCTGAAGGCTAACAGCGAGGAGAGACAGAGATTGATACAAGAGTTGGAGGAGGAGAAGGACGGAATGCTCAAGCATCTGGAGAACATGAAGGCCATCATGAAGAACAACGCTGCTGCTGGCCCCAGGAGAGCCGCTCATGCTTCCACTGGAATGGTTGCCGCCGCCGCAGCTTCTTCAGACGCTGCTGTGCCTTTGTTCGCTTCCTCGAACAACTTCTCTTCTTCCTCCAACAGTCTTCTCGCTCACGACTCCGCCTACTCCGCGAACAATGTATCGTCTCCATTGGCGGGTGATATTCAGATGGCCCCCATCGCTGTAGCCAGTGATGACCAAGATGACGAATTCAATTTCCAGTCGCCGCAGTTCGGGATGTACGGAGATGACGACGGAGAGGAGGAGGAGGAGGATTCCAGCAACTACTACGGAACTACGGACTTCATGTCGAATAGACAGCCAAAGAAGAGAGATGACATTTCAGACTGCCTCAACTAACTTTACGAGGGGACTGAGTCTTGCCGCGCCACCGAGTAAATCTGTAGGAGGGCATCGAACGCGTGATACATATCAGAAAGATACGTCTGCATGATACTTCTGAATGCGCAGCTGCGTTCCGTAGTCTCATTCTCCCTCACGCTGTCTCCCTCTCCATCCTCTTCTCCACTGTTTCTCCCGGATCCCTCCCCATTCCTCCCCATTCCTCCCCATTCCTCCCCATTCCTCCCCATTCCTCCCCATTCCTCCCCCTCCCCCTCCCCCCCACCGCTCTCCCCTTCTTAAGCCTCTTTCTGGCCTTGTCCTTCCTAGTAATTCCCTTTCCTTCTCTTGCCCCGTCCCGCTTCTTTCTTCTTTGTTAGTTCGGTCAAGGGTCTCGTTCCTCTGACCGTCTCTTCTTACCCTCTGCCTTGCTTTCGTATATATATCTAAATAGTAGTTGATTTCGTAGTTTTACCTCCACATCTTTCTTTCCTTTCATGTTCTTCGTCGACCAACCCTAGTTTCTTTGAATGTATTGTCTTTTTTCTTCTTTTTTTTTTTGCTCTTTCTCTTTCTCCTCCGCTTTCTCGTACTCCTTTTCTTTCTTCTATTTTTTTTTGTTCTTTTTCTTGTTATTTTTCTCCTGAGCTTAGTCTAATATGTAGAGCTGGGGTGTTCGTTCACCCGACTCTACTTAGCTCTCTTCTCTGTATGTTGTTTGGTTTTATCGCAGCATTCTCATGTTTATTTCCCACTACATACGCATATATTGAGATATATATTACTTGTATGTTTTGTATTTGTTTCTTTCCGGCTCTGCTAAGTCATTCCTTGTTTTGTTTTAATGCATTCGTATTTTCCTCTTTTTTTATTGACGTTTCGTGATATCTATTCTTCTCTTAGCTTCCCCATTCCTCCGTTTCGACCTTGGTCGGTACGCCAATAAACTGATTTCTGAATTGTATAATGTGTAACCAAGCCTTACATACTCGTCGAATGACGAGTTCTTGCTCTGCCATCAAAGAAGATTCGAATAAGAAAACACGCACACAAAAAACGCGAAGCAGAAGCGTCGTATGTCGGGCGCGTGCCACACGCCACTACATGTCAACTCCCATCAGGGCGGGCCATACCTTTCTCTATCCTTCGGAAGAGTATCTGCACAGTGACGTTGTTAAGGGCTTTATTATTTTCTCAATAAACTACATGCTGTATTGAAAAACAAAACAAACTCGTTGATTCTGAGCTGTGAGGTGTTCTGGGTTTATTCCAACGCTCCTCGGAAAGATATTTTCCGTGAGGCGCTTGCGCGCCTTCTCGTCCGTCCTCCTCCCCCCCCCCCCCCCCCCCCCCCCCCTCCTTGCTCCATCGTTTCAAGCGAAGGGTGGAACAAAAAGAACAAAAACACGAAAAGAAAAGAAACACACAAATGAAAAAAAAAGTTTTTTTTTAATGTGGACTGCATTACAACGTTACTCGAAGTTAGAGTATTAATTTAGTATATGTTCGATCAATTAATGAATTGATTACTAAAACAAAAGGCCAGGCGAAAACAGCAGCAAAAACAAGAGGAAACACACGCACGAATAGAAAAATACAAACACAAACACAAACACAAATACAAACCAACATATACACACAACAACTAGGCGAGAACAAGGAAAAGAATTCTAGCATGAATGGGTTGCAAACAATAAAAGATAACAAAATAGAAGGGGGAATGCAGTTGCAGATGATCATACTATCAAAACTACAATCACGAGGGTAAGAAGAAAAACAAAGGTGAAGCGAAGTTAACATTCAGTGACATTTATACACGAAGACAAAAGACGATCCTGATCAAGAAACCTATTCAATAAGCAAGCAACATCCGAAGAGATAAGAGGAGGTGGGGAGGGGGAGGTGGGGGAGGGGAGCGGGAGGAAGGGAGGTGAACAGGCACATAAAAAGAAGGGAAGGAGGTGGGTTGGAGAGAGAGAGAGGGGACGAGGGAGAGTGGGGGAGAACGAGGGAGAACGAGGGAGAACGAGAAGAGGGAGAGATTATGAGTTATGAGTAGAGAGAGAAGAACAAGGACAAATACAATAGTAACAGTCTCAAGTATCAGTCTTAGGAGGAAGGGGAAGACCAGAGAAGAGAGGAGGGAAAGGAGAGAAAAGGAAGGGAAAGAAGAAGAAAGAAAAGGGAGTGCAAGGGGGGCAATATGTCGCGAAGAAGAAAGACGAGTGGCGGAAACACAAGACAAAGGGAAAGAGAGGCAGAGGGAAAAAGAAACAAGCGATTAGTTGTAAAGTTGTGGTTGGGTTCTTGCTGATGCGCTTGATTTACGTCTGTAGGTGATTGCGTGCATATGTTCTAGTGGAATTACACGACGATACACGATTGCGATTGCATGATTGCATGCAACGATTCGTTGAAGAGCTGCTGTTTGATGCCCTTGGAGACGACTGGGAAAGAAACAGCAACGAACAAGAGAAAAGAAAAAGAAAAGGGACAAAAGAAAAGGACAAAGGAAAAACAAAGAGGATGTGATACTTACGAATGAGAGGAAAAGAGAAGGGGCTGCTAGAGGGGCAGAGAGGAGGCAAAGGAAGCGAGGAGGAAGCGAAGGGGAAGCGAAGGGAGAGAGAGAGGAAGAGAAGGGAAGAGAAGGGAAGAGAAGGAAGGAAATACTAAATAAAGGAAGAGAAGACTGAGCTGAAGAACACATCGAACTTCACTGAATACACTCGAACGCATTCATATTTCCTTACATTGTTGATACGTGTGCGAATACATACGCACACACACACACACACGCACATCAAATGCAAGTGAAGGTGAAGACATATATAGTGGGCGAATGCAAATACACGGCTGTAGAAATCAGGATTTGCATCGACATGGCCACGGTCTCACGTTAGAGAGTTAAAGAACAAGTGGACTGCATTGAACACAATGCGTAGGATGCTACGGCATTCGACATAGAGTCCCGCACTGCGATACCAGAATCAGAGCACATGGGGAATCAAAGATTGCACTTATACGCCATCATAGATGCTGCGCCTCGTCTTCCTCTCTTCGCCCCCTTCCTCTGTACTCACTAGAAGTCTAGGGCAGAGAAGATGGACGCTACGACTGATAGTATGATACTTAGTACTGCAAAAGAAAGAGAAAAAGAAGAGAAAAGAAGAGGGAAAGAAAAGAAAAGAAAGAAACAGCGAACAACGAATACATGATCAACAGGCAAACAAGGAAAGAATTTGCGAGGGATGCGGTGAATAAGCAAAATCATAAACATACATGAGAAGAATGAAACATTAAAATACATGAGAAGAATATAACATCAAAATACATGAGAAGAATAAAACATTAAACAGCTAATCACTTGAGACGGTAATTTACAAACAGTGTGGAATAAAAGAACATTCAGAAAGAAATAGAATACAAGACTAAACACACTAGAAACATTCGTTACAGATATACTATGTATACGTTAACTATGTATATGCTGTTTCGTACATTCAGAGATTAAGATTTCTGTAGTCATAAAATAACAAACAGCGTACAATAAAAAACAGTGTATAAGATGTTGGCAAAAAAGAAATCAACTACATACATGCGAAATAAATTTAGAATAAAACGAGAGCATTTAGAGTAGGGCGATGGGAATAAAGGCATGTTGGGTAAAACCAAGAAATGAAGACGAAGTATGTACCATCAGTCCATAATTTAACTATATGTGGTAAATATATTTCTACACACAATGCAGTCAATTAATAGGACGAGTAACATACATGAGGATCGGAGAGAAACGAAATAAAAACAGGGAAAAAGAAAAAGGAAAATATTCAATATTCAATACGCACAAGAAGAATAAAAGAACAAGCAGGGGCAATATAAATGACCGGAAAACAAAGGGAATGGAAACAGGAAGTGAGATGGCAAGCGAAGAGAGAAAGAGAAGAAATAGATGCATCGATATGCATTGTGCAATATACAAATACACACAAATAGTAAAACAACGATGAAAGCAAAGGAGGAAAAGAAAGAAAAAGAAAGAAAAAGAAAGAAGAAAGACGAAGAAAAGAAAGAGAAAGAAAGAGACAAAGAAAAGGACACACACATGATATAGGATTACGTTACCTAATTGAAAAAAAAGAAAACAACACTGACGAACCTACACTCTTCGCACAATAAAAAAGGACGGACAATCAAGGAAGAACGCAGTCACTGGAAGTCCACATCATCGTCACTGATATTCCCATATCAGCCACTCCTACGTCATACACACATTGGCCAACCAATCACTCGAGGGAGAAGAGGGGGCGCACGAGGGGAGGAATGGAGGACGAGAACAAAGCGGTTTACGCAACCAGAGTGCCTCTTAGTACTGCATTGGGAGTTAGTATTGGGAGTAGGGGTATCCATAAGCATACTGTGCAGCGTAGGGGTCGAACTGAGAAGGAGCAGAGGAGGGGGCAGCGGGAGAAGAAGTGGGTGCTGGGGAGGCAGATCCCTGGGGAGTGGCAGGCAGCCTGAGGGTAAGTGAGAGGGACAAGGAGAGGCAGCCTGGGGGGTAGGCGGAAGAGGACATGCCTGAGAGGGGTACGCAACGGGTGCCTGGGAGGGGGTAGGAGGGAGGGGGGTAGGGCGAGCAGGAGGCAGCGTAGTATTGTTCGGCCTGAGAGGGAGAGGGAGCGTGCGGCAGGTGCAGGAGTGGGGCTGGGAGGAAGCGGTGCTTGAACGCCTTGCGCCTCTCCTCTCCCTCAGCCCTTCTTTGGCTCCAGTCGCCTTCTTCTTCTGAGGGGCAGCGGCGTCAGCGGGGGTAGTAGGGGGCAGAGGGGCAGCAGCAGAGGGAGGGTAAGCGGAGGCTGGGTAGGGGTATCCGGGGTAAACGGAGGCAGGAGAAGCAGAGGGGGCGCCAGAGGGAGTCGCGACAGGAGGGTATTGGGGGTATGCGTATGCGGAAGGGGGGTATGCGGAGGGAGGGTATGCAGGAGGGGCCTGGGAGGGGTGGGCCTGGCATTAGGCGCTACAGGAGTAGCAGAGGGATGGGAAGGCGCGGGGGAGGGGTTCTTTGAGTTCTTCTTCGTGAAGGATGCGGGGGCAGGGGAGGGAAGAGGGGCAGAGGGGTATGAGCCTTGAGGAGCGAAACCAGGTGCAGGGGCAGGGAAGGAGGCGTGGGGAAAGGGAACGGGGGAAGGATGCTCCTGGGTACGCTCCGAGGGGGAAGGGAGAAGGGAGGGGTGAGGGAGGGGTGGGACCCACCAACGGAAGGGACAGGAGGAGGACTAAGCTGAGGGATAGACAACGTCTAGAGCCTCTGAGATTCTCCCACTCGTCCTCCTTTTTTTTCAGTGACGTAGTCAACCAATGCACCTTCCTCCAACTTGAAATTCCTCTTCTCGAGGACCGATGAGTGCACAAAGATATCGACTCCTCTCTTCCCAACACGAACCCAAACCCCTTGTTTTCGTTGAAAAACTTCACCTTCCCCTGAGAGTAAGACTGTCTTCCATAGACGTAGTCCTTTTTGTCTCTGCTGCTGCGCTTCGTCCCTTCCCTCGTCCTTCCCTCTCCTCCCGAAGGAACCAACCTCCTCTCCTCCTCCAAGGGCAAAATCCTCCTGAGAAAAAAAAAAACAAAAAAAAACGGACGGATATAAGAAGAAATGAAATACACGCATGAGCAAATACAATGGAAGTAGGATCAAGAAAAACAAAGACAGCACGAAAGAGCAAAGCAAAAGGAGAAAGACTGAGCACAATGCAGGCGTACGAGGGAAAAGGCAAACAAGATAAAAAGGAAAGGCAAAGGAGCGAATAACGAACGAAATGAGAAGTTAGCATAGAGTCATACCAGGTCCGGTAACGTTCTTAGCCTTCCGTGGGCAACCTTCTTGTCGTCGGCCCCCTTCTGCTCCTTGGGGAGCAACTCGCACTGACAAATGTTCCATCCTCCAACTCCTTCACTCCTCTGAAGGAGAATTCTGAGTGGTGGGCGAAGACGTCTTCTTTCGCTAAAGACAGGGCTCCTCTCTCCGCGTGAAGAGTTCCCTGGAAAGAAGAAGAGGGCTGGGAGAGAAACATGTCCTCGCCAAACAACTCTATGTCCTTCTTCGGGCACAATGAAGCCGAACCCTTCTTCGAATTAAACCACTTAAGACACCCCAGGCGCGATCACCCTTCTCCCTCTTCTCCTTCAGCTTCTTGAAGAGTGGTCGGTGCGGGACGGGTGAGATCCTTCAGCTCTCCTCCTTTCCTCCCACGAACATTCTTCGCCTTCCACTTGCCATTGCCTACAGGTACAAGACCACACAAAAAGAAACATGTAAGTAAATTCACACAGGCAAACAAAAACCAAGAACATGGACAAGTAAGATAACAACGTATCAAAAAATACGATATCACGAATGCTAAACACAAGGCATTTGACAAGAGGGACTTATCAAAGAAGAAGTTGCGTAAATGAACTAAACAAAACAAAAGAGAGAAAAAGAAAGAAAAAGAAAGAAAAGAAAAGAAGAAAAATAAAGGAAAAGAGAAGAAGAAAAATAAAGGAAAAGAGAAGAAGAAAATAAAGGAAAAGAAATGAACAGAAAGAAAAAGAGAAGACAGGGAAAGAAATGAACAATAGACTGAGCATATGAGAAGGTGAGAGACATTCATCAAGGTAGTAATAGAATTCATCGATGAAATCACAGACAAACCGAGCTGAATGGAGCTACGTAAACAAGTAAAGGGAACAGCCCTGAGATTAAATGCAGACCAATGATAAACAAAACGTACTGGATTCCTTGTAGAGCTTGAAAACGATCTGTTGCTCCAGCGAGAGCATGGACGTTGGTGAGGTCCTTCATGGATGAACACATCGCTCAGCTCCTCACCTGGTCGCTCTTTGTCCTCATCGTACTTTCCCTTGAAGCTTGTGGATCGCAGATAGGAACCCGTATCCTTTCTGAGAGTTGAACCACTTGCACTTCCCTCCAACTCCATTCCCTCGACATACTGAAGGTGCTTGCATATTCTCCGCTTTTTGTCCTGCACCTCCTCTCCTGTCCGCAATCCTCCGTAGTTGTATCCATCCAATGCATTGTCCACCTCAAGCTAGTCCCAAGAGGAAAACAAAACAAAACAAAACAACACACAACAAAAAAACAAACATATTAATAGAAACAAAACCACGAACGAAAACAACACACAAAAATGCGGTCAGAAGAAAAAGTAAAATCCACTCGACGGAGGGGCCCATTTTTATGTGGTGCAGACATATGCAAAATAAACAGATTTGTAGACCGTCAGTACACACACACAACTTACGATTACTGCCTCCTGTTCTCCAAGGTCTGCGGTGTAGTCAGTATGTACGCAGTTCTCCTCTATCCATCTGCGAGAATTGGTGTAGAATAGCGACAGACAATGTCAGATACGAAATGCACAAACATTTAGAACGAAAAGATACGTCAAAGAGAGAACAAACATATCTCATATGTACATTTGTCACACCACGTTATAGTCGTAAACATATGCTGCAATGCTATATTTAATGCGTAGCACTCTTCTTGAAGTGCATTGAAAAACGAGAAATCAAAACAGGCTGTCCAAAAAGCAAAGGGCAGTCAATGAATAGCTAATAGAGAGAAAGTAGACTCTACGTGGAGATCATAATACACATCTATCATTATTCACTTGCCTGAGCCTCACAGAGCGTTGTTATATCTCTACCACTAAACGCACAGCGCATGTACCTGCACTATTTAGACGCAACTGCCTGCGATATTTACATCTTTTAGGTGTATAGCTGTAATATAAGCATGTACATGCATGTATTTCAGACTGCCTGCATGTCACAACACAAACCGTTCTATTTTTTTTTTCTGTAGCAACTATTGTTTCTGAGCATATAAACCACTCACAACATACTATACGCCTTATCGATGGCGTCAGAGATGTGAGTGTGAGGACAGTTTAAGGACGACGTGCGTTCATTATACCGGATGGTTCAAGAGATTGTTCGAATAGCTAAACAAACACATGTCATTGAAATATATTTGATATCACCCCACAACATATTAGATGGTCGAGCGAGTTTCAATGTTAAACATTCAGAAACAGAATCACGCTTGTAAAGAGTGTATACTTCTCGCACAATTTAGAAACAACAGTCCATCCCACGTCCATGAAATGGAAGGACAAACTTGTAACACTGAAGGAGAAGGTTTACTCAAATGTTCAACAGCTTGGAGTCCCGGATTAGATTCACGTGCATTCGCGCAAAACAGTTCGTCTTATGTCCAAAATGTTTCGAGACAAAGATATACGTCTCATAATTTCAGAAACGCATAACACACAATGTTTATTTATGAACGGGGCTGCTTTAAATCAATAGTATATGATTCAGACTAATTATGAATTTTTCGATAACTCATCTGCAAGATGAGAATCCAAAACAACATATCGATACCACAACATGGGGTAGCAATTCAATACGGCAAAACATATTGGGTACTAAAATGCTCACATAGACGTGAATAAGAATGTTATTCCCTAGAAGCGAAAGCGCGACGAGAGGATAGCGTTCGCTGGGCACAAAGGACAAAAGGTATAAAAGTAAGAATGTATACCTTTTGTCCTTTGTGCCCAGCGAACGCTATCCTCTCGTCGCGCTTTCGCCATTCTAGGGAATAACATTCTTATTCACGTCTATGAATGTGAGGCATTTTTGTACTAGCCATGTTTTTTTTTAAACATGAGTACTACCCATGATTATTTTTTGTGGTATCGACTATATGTTGTTTTTGGGTTGCTTCCTTCTTACTAGTGAGTTGCATCTCGAAGAACGTTATGAACAGTCCTGGTCACATATACTATTGATTTAAAGCTCCAGCCCGTTCATAAATAAACATTATTGTTTTGTGTGTTATGCGTTTCTATTATATGAGACGTATATCTTTGTCTCAGGAAACGGTCTGGACATAAGACAGACTGTTTTTGCGCAGTGCATTAGTCCCTAATCGGGACTCCCAAGCCTGTTGGGTATTTGAAGCCTGACCGTTAATCAGTATCTCCTTCAGTGTTGCAAGTTTGCTGATCCTTCCCGTTTCGCTGAAAATGGACGTGGGATGGACTGTTTGTTTCTAAATTGATGCGAGAAGTATACACTCTAAAGCGTGATTCGTGTTTCTGAATGTTTAACATTCAAACTCGCTCGACCATCTAATATGTTGTGGGAGTGATATCAAATATATTTCAATGACATGTGTTTGTTTGTATTCGAATAATCTCTCTGAACCATCCGGTATAATAAACGCACGTCCTTAAACTGTCCTCACACTCACATCTCTGACGCAATCTAAAAGGCGTATAGTATGTTGTGGTGGTTTATATCTTAGAAACAATAGTATACAGAAAAAAAAATAGAACGGTTTTGTGTTGTACATACGCGACAGGTCTAGAAATACAGCATGTATATACAGCTATGTCACAACTATGCCACCTAAAAATGTAAAAATATCTGAGCAGTTGCATCAAATAGGCGAAATTCCCTGCTGAAAACATGCGTTTACGTGTTGAAGAGATATAACAACGCTCTGTGTGACTGGTGGAAATTGAATAATGATAGATGTATTATGATCTCCACGTAGATCTTCTTTTTCTCTCTAATGCTTATTCATTGACCGCTCCTTTGGCACCAAGACAGCCTGTTTGTTTCTCGTTTTTCAATGCACTTCAAAGAAAGATTAACTACGCATTAAATATAGCATTACGGCATATATTCCGACTATAACGTGGTGTACAAATGTATATGAATATGTTTGTTCTCTCTTTTGACGTATCTTTTCGTTCTAAATGTTTGTGCATTTCAGTATGTTTGTCTTTCGCTATTCACGCCAATTCCTTCTCACAGATGGATAGAGAAAGAGAACTCTGGACAAATACTGACTACACCGCAGACCTTATAGGAGAGCAGGATGCGCAGTATGGTAAGGATTGTGTGTATTGTACTGACGGTCTACAAAATCTGTTTATTTTATATATGTCTGCACAAATAAGCCCCTCGAAACCAGTCGTTACCTTTTTTCTTCTGATTGTTTTTTGTGTGTTGTTTTCGTTCGTCGGTTTTTGTTTATTAATATGTTTGTTTTGTTGTGTGTTGTTTTGTTTTGTTTTGTTTTCCTCTTTGGGATAGCTGGAGGTGGACAATGCATTGGATGGATACGACTACGAGGAGGATTACGGACAGGGAGAGAGGAGGTGCAGGACAAAAGCGGAGAATATGCAAGCACCTTCGAGTATGTAGAGGGAATGGAGTTGGAGGGGAAGTGCAGTGGTTCTGGCTCTCAGAAAGGATACGGGTTCCTATCTGCGATCCACAACTTCGTGTGGAAAGCACGATGAGGACAAGAGCGACCAGGTGAGGGGAGCTGAGCGATGTGTTCGTCCATGTGAAGGACCTCACCAACAACGTCCATGCTCTCGCTGAGCAACAGATCGTTACTTTCAAGCTCTGCAAGGAATCCAGTACGTTTTGTTTATCATTGGTCTGCATTTAATCTCAGGGCTGTTCCCTTTACTTGTTTACGTGGCTCCCATTCAGCTCGGTTTGTCTTTTGTGATTTCATCAGATGAACTACTAATACTTTACCTTGATGAATGTCTCTCACCTTCTCTCATATGCTCAGTCTATTGTTCATTTCTCTTTTCCCTGTCTTCTCTTTCTTCTTTCTGTTCATTTCTTTTCCTTTATTTTTCTTCTTCTCTTTTCCTTTATTTTTCTTCTTCTATTTTCCTTTATTTTTTCTTCTCTTTTCTTTTCCTTTTCTTCTTCTTTTTCTCTCTCTTTTGTTTTGTTCAGTTCATTTACGCAACTTCTTCTTTGATAAGTCCCTCTTGCCAAATGCCTTGTGTTTAGCATTCGTGATATCGTATTTTTTTGATACGTTGTTATCTTACTTGTCCATGTTCTCTGGTTTTTTTTGTTTGCCTGTGTGATAATTTACTTACATTTTTTTCTTTTTGTGTGGTCTTGTACCTGTAGGCAATGGCAAGTGGAAGGCGAAGAATGTTCGTGGGAGGAAAGGAGGAGAGCTGAAGGATCCTCACCCGTCCCGCACCGACCCCACCCTCTTCAAGAAGCTGAAGGAGAAGAGGGAGAAAGGTGTTGATCTGCGCCTGGGGTGTCTTAAGTGGTTTAATTCGAAGAAGGGGTTCGGCTTCATTGTGCCCGAAGAGAAGGACATAGAGTTGTTTGGCGAGGACATGTTTCTCTCCCAGCCCTCTTCTTCTTTCCAGGGAACTCTTCCGCGGAGAGAGAGGAGGCCCTGTCTTTAGCGAAAGAAGACGTCTTCGCCCACCACTCAGAATTCTCCTTCAGAGGAGTGAAGGAGTTGGAGGATGGAACATTTGTCGAATACGAGTTGCTCCCCAAGGAGCAGAAGGGGGCCGACGACAAGAAGGTTGCCCACAGGAAGGCTAAGAACGTTACCGGACCTGGTATGACTCTATACTAACTTCTCATTTCGTTCGTTATTCGCTCCTTTGCCTTTCCTTTTTATCTTGTTTGCCTTTTCCCTCGTACGCCTGCATTGTGCTCAGTCTTTCTCCTTTTGCTTTGCTCTTTCGTGCTGTCTTTGTTTTTCTTGATCCTACTTCCATTGTATTTGCTCATGCGTGTATTTCATTTCTTCTTATATCCGTCCGTTTTTTTGTTTTTTTTTTTTTCTCAGGAGGATTGCCCCTTGGAGGAGGAGAGGAGGTTGGTTCCTTCGGGAGGAGAGGGAAGGACGAGGGAAGGGACAGAGAGCGCAGCAGCAGAGACAAAAAGGACTACGTCTATGGAAGACAGTCTTACTCTCAGGGGAAGGTGAAGTTTTTCAACGAAAACAAGGGGTTTGGGTTCGTGTTGGGAAGAGAGGGAGTCGATATCTTTGTGCACTCATCGGTCCTCGAGAAGAAGGGAATTTCCAAGTTGGAGGAAGGTGCATTGGTTGACTACGTCACTGAAAAAAGGAGGACGGTGGGCTCAGAGCTCTAGACGTTGTCTATCCCTCGAAGCTTAGTCCTCCTCCTGTCCCTTCCGTTGGTGGGTCCCACCCCTCCCTCCACACCTCCCCTTCTCCCTTCCCCCTCGGAGCGTACCCAGGAGCATCCTTCCCCCCGTTCCCTTTCCCCACGCCTCCTTCCCTGCCCCTGCACCTGGTTTCGCTCCTCAAGGCTCATACCCCTCTGCCCCTCTTCCCTCCCCTGCCCCCGCATCCTTCACGAAGAAGAACTCAAAGAACCCCTCCCCCGCGCCTTCCCATCCCTCTGCTACTCCTGTAGCGCCTAATGCGCAGGCCCACCCCTCCCAGGCCCCTCCTGCATACCCTCCCTCCGCATACCCCCCTTCCGCATACGCATACCCCCAATACCCTCCTGTCGCGACTCCCTCTGGCGCCCCCTCTGCTTCTCCTGCCTCCGTTTACCCCGGATACCCCTACCCAGCCTCCGCTTACCCTCCCTCTGCTGCTGCCCCCTCTGCCCCCTACTACCCCCCGCTGACGCCGCTGCCCTCAGAAGAAGAAGGCGACTGGAACTAAAAGAAGGGCTGAGGGAGAGGGAGAGAGGCACAAGGCGTTCAAAGCCACCGCTTCCTCCCAGCCCCACTCCTGCACCGCCGCCGCTCCCTCTCCCTCTCAGGCCGAACAATACTACGCTGCCTCCTACTCGCCCTACCCCCTCCCTCCTACCCCTCCCAGGCACCCGTTGCGTACCCCTCTCAGGCATATCCTCCTTCCTCCTACCCCCAGGCTGCCTCTCCTTATCCCTCTCCTTACCCTCAGGCTGCCTACCCTCCCCAGGGATCTGCCTCCCCAGCACCCACTTCTTCTCCCGCTGCCCCCTCCTCTGCTCCTTCTCAGTTCGACCCCTACGCTGCACAGTATGCTTATGGATACCCCTACTCCCAATACTAACTCCCAATGCAGTACTAAGAGAGGCACTCTGGTTGCGTAAACCGCTTTGTTCTCGTCCTCCATTCCTCCCCTCGTGCGCCCCCTCTTCTCCCTCGAGTGATTGGTTGGCCAATGTGTGTATGACGTAGGAGTGGCTGATATGGGAATATCAGTGACGATGGATGTGGACTTCCCAGTGACTGCGTTCTTCCTTGATTGTCCGTCCTTTTTTTTTATTGTGCGAAGAGTGTAGGTTCGTCAGTGTTGTTTTCTTTTTTTTCAATTAGGTAACGTAATCCTATATCATGTGTGTGTCCTTTTCTTTGTCTCTTTCTTTCTCTTTCTTTTTCTTCGTCTTTCTTCTTTCTTTTTCTTTCTTTTTCTTTCTTTTCCTCCTTTGCTTTCATCGTTGTTTTACTATTTGTGTGTATTTGTATATTGCACAATGCATATCGTGCATCTATTTCTTCTCTTTCTCTCTTCGCTTGCCATCTCACTTCCTGTTTCCATTCCTTTGTTTTCCGGTCATTTATATTGCCCCTGCTTGTTCTTTTATTCTTCTTGTGCGTATTGAATATTGAATATTTTCCTTTTTCTTTTTCCCTGTTTTTATTTCGTTTCTCTCCGATCCTCATGTATGTTACTCGTCCTATTAATTGACTGCATTGTGTGTAGAAATATATTTACCACATATAGTTAAATTATGGACTGATGGTACATACTTCGTCTTCATTTCTTTGGTTTTACCCAACATGCCTTTATTCCCATCGCTTTACTCTAAATGCTCTCGTTTTATTCTAAATTTATTTCGCATGTATGTAGTTGATTTCTTTTTTACCGACATCTTATACACTGTTTTTTATTGTACGCTGTTTGTTATTTTATGACTACGAAATCTTAATCTCTGAATGTACGAAACAGCATATACATAGTTAACGTATACATAGTATATCTGTAACGAATGTTTCTAGTGTGTTTAGTCTTGTATTCTATTTCTTTCTGAATGTTCTTTTATTCCACACTGTTTGTAAATTACCGTCTCAAGTGATTAACTGTTTAATGTTTTATTCTTCTCATGTATTTTGATGTTATATTCTTCTCATGTATTTTAATGTTTTATTCTTCTCATGTATGTTTATGATTTTGCTTATTCACCGCATCCCGCCAAATTCTTTCCTTGTTTGCCTGTTGATCATGTATTCGTTGTTCGCTGTTTCTTTCTTTTCTTTTCTTTCCTCTTCTTTTCTCTTCTTTTTCTCTTTCTTTTGCAGTACTAAGTATCATACTATCAGTCGTAGCGTCCATCTTCTCTGCCCTAGACTTCTGAGTAGTACAGAGGAAGGGGGGCGAAGAGAGAGAAGACGAGGCGCAGCATCTATGATGGCGTATAAGTGCAATCTTTGATTCCCCATGTGCTCTGATTCTGGTATCGCAGTGCGGGACTCTATGTCGAATGCCGTAGCATCCTACGCATTGTGTTCAATGCAGTCCACTTGTTCTTTAACTCTCTAACGTGAGACCGTGGCCATGTCGATGCAAATCCTGATTTCTACAGCCGTGTATTTGCATCTCCGCCCACATATATATGTCTTCACCTTCACTTGCATTTGATGTGCGTGTGTGTGTGTGTGTGCGTATGTATTCGCACACGTATCAACAATGTAAGGAAATATGAATGCGTTCGAGTGTATTCAGTGAAGTTCGATGTGTTCTTCAGCTCAGTCTTCTCTTCCTTTATTTAGTATTTCCTTCCCTTCTCTTCCCTTCTCTTCCCTTCTCTTCCTCTCTCTCTCCCTTCGCTTCCCCTTCGCTTCCTCCTCGCTTCCCCTTTGCCTCCCCTCTCTGCCCCTCTAGCAGCCCCTTCTCTTTTCCTCTCATTCGTAAGTATCACATCCTCTTTGTTTTTCCTTTGTCCTTTTCTTTTGTCCTTTTCTTTTCTTTTCTCTTGTTCGTTGCTGTTTCTTTCCCAGTCGTCTCCAAGGGCATCAAACAGCAGCTCTTCAACGAATCGTTGCATGCAATCATGCAATCGCAATCGTGTATCGTCGTGTAATTCCACTAGAACATATGCACGCAATCACCTACAGACGTAAATCAAGCGCATCAACAAGAACCCAACCACAACTTTACAACTAATCGCTTGTTTCTTTTTCCCTCTGCCTCTCTTTCCCTTTGTCTTTGTGTTTCCGCCACTCGTCTTTCTTCTTCACGACATGTGCCCCCCTTGCACTCCCTTTTCTTTCTTCTTCTTTCCCTTCCTTTTCTCTCCTTTCCTCCTCTCTTCTCTGGTCTTCCCTTCCCTCCTAAGACTGATACTTGAGACTGTTACTATTGTATTTGTCCTTGTTCTTCTCTCTCTACTCATAACTCATAATCTCTCCCTCTTCTCGTTCTCCCTCGTTCTCCCTCGTTCTCCCCCACTCTCCCTCATCCCTCTCTCTCTCTCTCAACCCACCTCCTTCCCTTCTTTTTATGTGCCCTGTTCACACTCCCTTCCTCCCGCTCCCTCCCCCACCTCCCCCTCCCCCACCTCCTCTTATCTCTTCGGATGTTGCTTGCTTATTGAATAGGTTTCTTGATCAGGATCGTCTTTTGTCTTCGTGTATAAATGTCACTGAATGTTAACTTCGCTTCACCTTTGTTTTTTTCTTCTTACCCTCGTGATTGTAGTTTTGATAGTATGATCATCTGCAACTGCATTCCCCCCTTCTATTTTGTTATCTTTTATTGTTTGCAACCCATTCATGCTAGAATTCTTTTTCCTTGTTCTCGCCTAGTTGTTGTGTGTATATGTTGGTTTGTATTTGTGTTTGTGTTTGTGTTTGTATTTTTCTATTCGTGCGTGTGTTTCCTCTTGTTTTTGCTGTTTTCGCCTGGCCTTTTGTTTAATTAATCAATTCATTAATTGATCGAACATATACTAAATTAATACTCTCTTTGAGTAACGTTGTAATGCAGTCCACATTAAAAAAAAACTTTTTTTTTCATTTGTGTGTTTCTTTTCTTTTCGTGTTTTTGTTCTTTGTTCCACCCTTCGCTTGAAACGATGGAGCAAGAGGGGGAGTTAGCAAGTGGAGGAGGACGGACGAGAAGGCGCGCAAGCGCCTCACGGAAAATATCTTTCCGAGGCGTTGGAATAAACCCAGACACCTCACAGCTCAGAATCAACGAGTTTTTTGTTTTTTTTCAACTGATAATTTATTGAAAAAAATAAAAGCCCTTAACAACGTCACTGTGCAGTACTCTTCCGAAGGATAGAAAGGTATGGCCCGCCCTGATGGGAATTAACATGGTAGCGTGTAATACGCGCCGACATACGTGCTCTGCTTCGCGTTTTTTTTGTGTGCGTGTTTTTCTTATTCGAATCTTCTTTGATGGCGAGCAGAACTCGTCATTCGACGAGTATGTAAGGCTTGATTATACATTATACAATTCAGAAATCAGTTTATTGGCGTACCGACCAAGGTCGAAACGGAGGAATAGGGAAGCTAAGAGAAGAATAGATATCACGAAACGTCAATAAAAAAAAGAGAGGAAATACGAATGCATTAAAACAAAACAAGAATGACTTAGCAGAGCCGGAAGAAACAAATACAAAACATACAAGTAATATATATCTCAATATATGCGTATGTAGTGGGGAAATAAACATGAGAATGCTGCGATAAAACCAAACAACATACAGAAAAGAGAGCTAAGTAGAGTCGGGTGAACGAACACCCTAGCTCTACATATTAGACTAAGCTCAGGAGAAAAAATAACAAGAAAAAGAACAAAAAAAAATAGAAGAAAGAAAAGGAGTACGAGAAAGCGGAGGAGAAAGAGAAAGAGCAAAAAAAAAAAAAGAAAAAAAAAGACAATACATTCAAAGAAACTAGGGTTGGTCGACGAAGAACATGAAAGGAAAGAAAGATGTGGAGGTAAACTACGAAATCAACTACTATTTAGATATATATACGAAAGCAAGGCAGAGGGTAGAGAAGAGACGGTCAGAGGAACGAGACCCTTGACCGAACTAACAAAGAAGAAAGAAGCGGACGGGGCAAGAGAAGGAAAGGGAATTACTAGGAAGGACAAGGCCAGAAAGAGGCTTAAGAAGGGGAGAGCGGTGGGGGGGAGGGGAGGGGGAGGAATGGGGAGGAATGGGGAGGAATGGGGAGGAATGGGGAGGAATGGGGAGGAATGGGGAGGGATCGGGAGAAACAGTGGAGAAGAGGATGGAGAGGGAGACAGCGTGAGGGAGAATGAGACTACGGAACGCAGCTGCGCATTCAGAAGTATCATGCAGACGTATCTTTCTGATATGTATCACGCGTTCGATGCCCTCCTACAGATTTACTCGGTGGCGCGGCAAGACTCAGTCCCCTCGTAAAGTTAGTTGAGGCAGTCTAAATGTCATCTCTCTTCTTTGGCTGTCTATTCGACATGAAGTCCGTAGTTCCGTAGTAGTTGCTGGAATCCTCCTCCTCCTCCTCTCCGTCGTCATCTCCGTACATCCCGAACTGCGGCGACTGGAAATTGAATTCGTCATCTTGGTCATCACTGGCTACAGCGATGGGGGCCATCTGAATATCACCCGCCAATGGAGACGATACATTGTTCGCGGAGTAGGCGGAGTCGTGAGCGAGAAGACTGTTGGAGGAAGAAGAGAAGTTGTTCGAGGAAGCGAACAAAGGCACAGCAGCGTCTGAAGAAGCTGCGGCGGCGGCAACCATTCCAGTGGAAGCATGAGCGGCTCTCCTGGGGCCAGCAGCAGCGTTGTTCTTCATGATGGCCTTCATGTTCTCCAGATGCTTGAGCATTCCGTCCTTCTCCTCCTCCAACTCTTGTATCAATCTCTGTCTCTCCTCGCTGTTAGCCTTCAGAGCCTCCATCCTCTTCTGCGCCTTCTCCTCCCCATCCACATCCATCAGTGCCTGCATGTCTGCAAGTTGCATAGCGAGCGGGTTGCTCTGGAGTCTCACTTCTTCGTCCTTGGTACCCGCCCTTCCTCCAAACTGCTCCATCTCGTCGACCTCCTCCTCCATCCTCTTCACGTCCTCTTTCACCACTGTGAGCTTGCCCTTGTATCTGCTGAGTCTCTTGAGAAGATAGAGCATAGCAGCTAAGAAAAAGATTCCTCCACACGCAGCCAACATAACGTACACGACATTGTCCGTCCAGAAGGAATCGATGGATCCGTTGTAGAATTGACCAGAAGTCACGGGAATCAGCACGAAAGCAAACACAGCACCTGACCCAGAGACGTCGGGATCGGAGCAGAAGGGAACGGAAGACGAGACTAGAGTAGGGTTGACTGAGGCGTCTGATTTGATTGAGTTAGCAGACAACAGACGGTTGCTGTCAGATCCAGTTACGCACTCCCAGTAGGAGTATCCGATGAGGGGGAATCTCCTGAGTCTGGCGAGGCAGACGTCGTCGTACGAGGTGACCATGTTGAGGTCAATGTTGCTCTGAATCTCAACCAGGCCGTTGAATGGCTCCGTCAGACCCGAACCTACCGAGCACTGGAAGGCGGGAGAGACCACTGACTCCACGAATGACAAGGCTGACCCGTAGTTAGTTCTGCGAGAATAAGTCACAGCGTTCGTGGCGTTGCGCATTGCGCTCTCTCCCACAGCGTTGATGGAAATGTCGAGTGAGTCGGAGGAGGATGCATTTTCTTTCTGCAAGCCTGACATTAAGGTCAGAGTGAGGCCTCCAGCGAACTTCGAGATCAAATAGGATTGAGAGGTGAGCGAAGGGTCGTACGTGAGCTTCGTGGTATTCGACTTCATCGAACGGTAACACCCAGATGTGCAGGGAGAGTAGGAAGAGGAGTTTGCTAGGAGGACGAAGGAGTAGATAGAACGGTAGCAGTGAAGGTGGTGAGGAAGGAGAGGATGTCTTCATCGGAAGATTCGTTATAAGCCCTAACTCCCCTCTCAATAGCAGCAAGTACCTGGAGGATAGTGGGGGTGGAGGTGTTTGTCGGAGTGGAAGGGGGCACAGAGGTGTTGCGCGGGTGGAGGAAGGAAGAAATGAACGCGGGCACTGCTCCACTTGCTGCCTCGGCTCCGTCCTTAATCAAAGATATAGGAGAAACAGGGGAAGCGGAGGAAGAGGAGGAATCCGAGGAATTGGAAGGAACAGCGGGAGAGGACGAGGAAGAAGAGTCGGAGGCAGAGTCAGAGGCAGAGTCGGAGGCAGACTCAGAGGTAGAGAGAGTAGGGAGGGATGAGAAAGAGTCTGAGAGGGCAGTGACTGTGTCAGGATATCTGGAAAGACCGGCCGCCACCCTCGCACTCAGCATGCTGTTGAAATCGTTGTAGGACTCGATAGCGAAAGAGTCTGCGTCTCTGACGTAGGCATCGCTGCACGCGGAAGGGCCAGAAGCACAAGCGCCGGAGGGACAGAGGAAAGATAGGGAGACTGGGTAATTAGAGCACCCGTCGAAGAGAGGGCTCCTCTCCCAAGACGTAGCACATTCCATCGGGACCCAGCTCTTGTCCCGTAGAACATTCACGGGCAGAAGAAGAGGAACACGATGAAGCACACGTTCCGTCTCCGCATCGGTAGGTGCTGGCGGCGCAGGAGTCTATGGGCGCACAGTAACCGTTGGAAGGTAAAGAACCGTCGGGGCAAGAAGAGGTGGTCGACGCAAGTACAACGTCCAGGGGAGAGGCCGACGAAGGAGCAGAGAGGGAGGAGGAGAAGGAGGAGGAGGGGAAGGCGACTTTCTTGTAGGAGTTGGAGGAAGAGACTGATGATCCCCTCGCAGTTTCAGACCAAGATATACACTGGGCGTATGTGTCTTTACATGACCCATCAAAGCAGATGACTGAGCCAGAAGAACAGGTGGGGCGGGTGGTAGGGACGGAAAGGGTGGTGGTCTTCACGTTGTTGTCGGTGGGGCAGAGAGTGATCGACGAAGTGCATGTTCCATCCCAGCAGAGAGTGGGTGAGGCTGTGGGACAAGAGAAGTAGCTGCACTCGTCGATGGACGTAGCGCATGACTTGAGGTCTGGACAAATCACTTGGTCATCTGTGCACTGAGTAACGAGGGGAACGGCAGGGCAGTCAGAAGCCTCTTCAACGCATTGCCCATTAAAGCACAAGGTGAAAGCGTCTGAGGCGCAGGCGAAGGTGGGGGGGCAGACGTCTTTTTTGGATATAGACCCTCCAGGGGTGTAGGCCGTTGCGGGATAAGGCTTGCAATCTCCGTTTGCACAGCGGACAGGGGCAGTGAGGGGACACTGGAAGAGGGTCGTACAAAGGGACGCGTTGGTTTGGCAGGCACCATCAGCACAAACGTATCCGGTGCACTCAGTCGAAATCACAACTGCCTCTGACCCCTTCGTCTTGTCTGCTGAGGCTAAGATTGCGGCCAGCTCATCCGTGGTAGAAGAAGAGCACGTTCCATTAGCAAGGCGGTAGGGGGTGGAAGAGGGGCACCCACTTATGGAGGCACAAGAACTCGATGACAACACGCATTCACCGTTCCAGCACTTGACAGGGAGATCGGAGGGACATCCGGACGATTGGGTCGTGTACTGAGAGCATTCCGTAGAGTTAGAGACGCAGGCTCCGTTGGAACACTTGTACTGCTCAGTGTAGTTCACGAGGGGGCATCCGTTCGATGACAAACACGATCCCTCATCCTTTGCACACACTCCATCCAGGATTCCCGATACGGGGTGGGATGCAGCCTTACATCTGTATGGAGTAGCTGCGGGACACGTATTGACTATGGGGCAGGGTGAGGGGTCGGAAGTGATCGACAAACACTGACCGTTGTCACATCTTACAGAGGAAGTATCGCATGGTAAGATGAGGGGACATAATACAGAGCTACTAACGCAAGACCCATCGGCACACAGGATGGGGGTGGAGGGGCTATTGGCCGAGCACACCGTGTTGTTCATGTAGGGGCACATAGACGTTGACACGGAACAATACCCGCTAGAACAACGCACGGGGCGAGTACCGGGGCATGAGTTGGCATAGTTCCCCTGAGAAGTGCAGTAAGCAGAGTCGGAGACGCATGTTCCATCCCAGCATCTCGTGTAGGACGAAGCGCATCCATTGGCTTGGCGAGTGCAGAGAGCAGAGCAAGATCCGTCGGGACAAGCGGAAGTGGAAGAGGGGCAGGAAGGGCTTGCACAGTCGATGAACTTCGCAACGCAATTTCCAATTCCAGGACACTTAATGGGGCTATCCCTGGGGCAACCGTTTGAGAGTAGGCAGTCGGTTGAGGAAGTTACGCACTGTCCATTAGAACACATGTAAGGGAAAGATGTAGGACAGGAATACGCGGGGCAGTCGGAGGAAGACTCTCTGCAACTGCCGTCGTGGCAGTAGGTGAATCCGGTGGGACATACGGCAGTGCTGTCGGTGATCTCTTGATTGTATGGCGTTGCGCAGTCGTTCACGTCGTCGGTACACGTCACTCCAGTCGAAGATGTGGGGCACTTGATAAGAGCAGAGGAAGAGGAACAAGATCCTGTAACTGGGGTAGTGCACGTCCAAGGCTTAGATACACACACTCCCGTTGAGCAGAAGAAGGGAGTAGAAGAAGAACAGCTATCAGGTGTAGGGCAGTCGTCTACTGTCATTCTGCATGTTTGGTCGTAACACTTGACTGGGACAGAGTCAGGGCAAGAGACGGGGGTTGCGCAGTTGTCTATAGTGTATGATCCGTCGGAGCAAGCCTTCTTGGAAGTGGTGTCGGTGGGGGGCGACACACAGTCATCGCGGGAGACAGCACAAGTAGAATCAATACAACGAACAGGGGTTGTGGAGGGACAGACGAAATCCCTCGGACAAGTATCAATCGAAGCAGCGCATGAAACACCAGCACTTGCTATGGGACAGGATATCAGATCGAGATCCGAACAGCTCTCGATGTCATCTGAAGAGGGGCAAGACGAGGCTGAGCTCACGCAACGGCCGTCAGCACAACGAACGAAGTCCTCGGCACAAGTCACGTGAGAAGGACAGAACAACAGAGACGTCACACACTCTCCCCCAGGACAAGTCACCTTTCCAGATGGGCAGGAGGAGGTGGAGGAGGAAGAGGAGCAGAAGTACGTAGAGGTAACACAGGTGTTGTCGGGGCAACGCACAGGGGTGGACGAAGGGCAGGAGTACTTGGAGGGACAATCGGAAGCCGAAAGACGGCAAGAGCCATCAGGGCAACGGAAGGGGAAGTCAGCGGAGCATGAGGAGACAGCAGTGCAATCATCTGCGCTCGCCTGGCACGACGAATCGGGGCAGAGAACGGGGATGGAGGGGGGACACACTTTCTCGGATACGCATGTGCTGGTGTCAGAAGTGCAAACGCCGTTGGGGCATGTGAAGGAATCTGTGTCGCAAACAGAAGGAGAGGTGCACAAACCAGACGAAGTCACGCAAATCTTGTCCGGGCAAAGAACGGGAGCGGAGGTGGGGCAGGTGATAGTGGAGGGGCAGAGGAGCAAGTTCTCCACGAGAGATCCGTCAGGACACTTGAGCTTAGTGTCGAGGGCGGAGGAGAAGACGGCAATGGAGGGACAGCTGCTCTTCGAGGAGACGCAGGATCCATCCTCGCACTTAGCGTATCCGAAAGGACAGGAAATGAGAGTGGGGCAATCGGAAGGGCTGGCAGCACACGTACCATCGAAACAACGGAAGGAGAGAGGTGAGTAGCATTCATAGGGAGACTGGCACGCGGAGATCGAAGATTGGCAGGAATGGTCTGAGAGGCAGAGGAAATCCGAGTCTGAAGAACAAGTAATAGGGGTTCCACAGTCATCGACAGACGCAGCACACTTTCCATTGGGACAGCGAACGTAGCCGTCCGCCTCACAGAAAGAAGCGAAGTAGTTTGTCTGTTGCATCGAAGAACACTCGGAGAGAGACGAAGCACAGGAGAGTCCATCAGGGCAAATTCCCCACCCAGGAGGGCACACCCCGATCGAAGGGCAGTCAGACTCAGACCTCCTGCACTCTCCAGTAGGTACTCCGTTCTGGAGGCACTGAACGAAGTCAGAGGGGCAGACTTGGACGCTGGGACACATCGAGAGAGTCGAGGTGCATTGTCCTGTGTTGCAACGAACCATATCATCGGGACAACCGCACTCGTAGGACGACGTAGCGCAGGTACCGTTGCTGAGGCAGTACACAGGGGCAGAAGACGGGCAAGTCACAATCGCATCGGCAAGGGTGATCGGGGAAGAAGATACCTCAGAGAGAGAGGCAGAGTCAAGCGAGAGGAGAGCTGGGGAGAATGAGAGGCCAGTAGTAGAGGAATTGCACTTGGAGTAGTCGGAGGCACATGAACCGTCATAACACCTGTATGGGTTGGATGGGTCTCTCACCTTGCAGATTGCGTGGAGAACCTGGATGTATTGAGTACTCGTATCATAGAGTACCTGACCCTTAATGTCATAGAGCTTCATCGTCACCAAGTAATTTCCCTCCCAAGCTGGAAGGAACGAAGCCTCGTAAACCCCTCCACCCAAATCAGAAATATCTGCGACGAGAGAGAAGACGCCGGGGTCAACGGAGGGAGGAGAGAGTGGAGTTCTTTCTCGTCACGACGATCTGGACAGAGAAGGATGTAGACTCAGTAACCAAGTTTCCCCAGTAGTCCGCGCTGGAAGCATTCGCGAACACGGGCACTCCAGCGGTGAAGAAAGAGCTAAACCATGTGAGAGGGTTCAAGATGCGAGGAGCTCCGTGAGTAATCGAGACCCAGGTGGGGCCGAAGGGAGAAATAGTAGAAGGAAGAGTGGCGGAAGATGAAGAGGTAGAGCCCTCCAAAGCCCCGAGTCCGAGGACGATCGAGTAGTTCCCGACCTTAGTGATGTTGAAGTCCAACGAGTACTTTCCGTTTGCGAGTCCCTCGTCCGCGAGGTCCTCCACTTGCACCAGTGCATTGGAATTGTTAACTAGCCAGAGGGAGGAGGAGTCGGAGGCAGAAGGTCTGGTGCGATCAGTTGTATTGTCTCCCACATAGATAGAGTATCCTCCAGAGATCAGCGACTGGTAATAGGCATCTTTCAGCTGCAGACTCATACCGTACGTCGTCCCCGCTATTCCCTGTCCGCTGAATCCGTTCGTGAATGCGTAGGAAGAGGTCGAAGCATTAGCGTAACCAGGAAGCACGGTCTGGGAGAAAGTGAGGAGGCGAGAACAGGAGAGGGTGGTTCCCCCGATAGTGAAGTTGAGGTAGTAGGAACCTATGGTGCTCGGAGTGTAGGAGAAGACTAAGGTATCGGTGGTGATATTCTGTCCAGAAGATGAATCCGTCATGGGCTGGTTGATCACGGTGGGCGACGCAATCGAGAATGCCGAGCTGGTGGAGTAGGAGGAATAAGAGGATACGCCGTCGTCTACTGTACTACAAGAGATGGATCCGCTGATGAACGACAAAGACGCGTCCTTAGCGTCACTAGCTGAAATCGAGACGATCCAGTTGTCGTATTGATCTCTCAATACAAGAGCAATTGAGACCTCCACTCCAGCCTGGATGGAATAGAGGGAGGGGACTAGGGCGTTTGAAGGAACGCTAACACCAGCAGCCACGTTCACAGAGGTCATTCCTTGGATTAAACTCGTGATGTTAACGCTCTGGACGTTCAGCGTAAACTCATACACTCCCGCGGTCTCGTAATAAACGGATGAAACGAGGAATGTGAACGTTCCCAACTGCCCCGATACCCCGGTGACATCAACAGGCGAGGTGGCGGAGACCGATGACAGATGCACCTCGAGGTCAATGTAAGCTGAATCAGAGGTGAAGGAAGGGATGGTGTAAACCCACCTGTCTCCGTTGTTGTCCAGCAAGACCAGTCCTCCACCCATTTCGTCGGATACCTGGATAGAAGTAGATGTGAAGGAGATAGCGGATGCTGCACCAGCGATAGAGGCTGAGCGCACGAGGAGCAAACGGGTGGTTGTGCCTGTGATGTCTTTGTAGGAAACGATAACTCTGTTTCCGACCACAGTCCTTCTCTTGGGAGTCACCGAGAGGGAGTAGATGTTGTTGAGGACTTTTTGTACAACAACTGAAACAGTGGTGTCAGCCATCGAGGTGTTGGAAACGGAACCATACGTAGACACGTCGGTCGACCCGTAGTCCTCATAAACCGCAGACACAGTGCCGGTGGTGGCGTTCTTGACGGTGTTTCCGAATATGTCGTAGAGGTAGAGGTAGTAAACGCAAGTGTCCCCAGATGTGCAGGTCAACACGCTGCTCAATGCAGATGAGGACGAAGAGGTAGAGATACGGGACAATGTGTTCGAAATAGTGCCAGGCTCAACCGTAACAGTGTAGACAGTGGAAGAAATGAGGAGGCCGTTGTAGAAAGTCGAGAGGAAGGCTGTTCCGGTGGTGGTGACGTAGGCAGAGAGGTTGTAGTAAAACCTCTCCGAATCATACACGATAGTCACATTGGAGAGTGTGGTGGTGAGATTTCCGGGGGAAGTCGTTGTCTGGATCAAGTTGGAGTACGAATCCCTGGGGGTGACCCTCCATCTGATAGTAGACCCAGCCGCGACAGTGGAGGAGGAGAGTACGGTCAGAGAAGAGGTGGGGGCAGAGAGATCTCCAGCAAGAGAGGGCACTGAAACAGTTCCATTTACAACCTCTGACACATGTCCGTTCCACGAAACAGATAGGTAGTAGGTGCCGGTGTAGGAGGGAGTGAACGTGGCTGCGTAGATATTTGTGTTATTGACCTGTGCAACATTCGCCGAGGATACGGACACGTTGACTCCTCCTGACTCTCTCGTAACAACGAACGTTAGCTGTGCACTGTCGAGCTTCGCAGTCTTGTTCTGGTAGTAGTCATGTATGTACACAGTGGTCAGCTTCCCCACCCTCACCTCAGCTGGCTTGTCTTCGATCTTAGCGTAGCAGTGGTCGTTTGCAGTCACGGAGAGGGAGGAATCATAGAATACGGTGGAGTTGAAGGTGATGGTGTCGATGTAGATGACCTGGATGTTGATAATTCCTATCAGAGGAGGCATTGTGTAGTTGCATACTACGTAGCTTCCGAGTGGGTCGCAGGTAGTCAAGGTATAGGGAGAAGTAGAGATGTTGAACTTGAACTTGTCGGTGTCTCTTAGCTCCTGTGCGGAGAACTGGTTTCCGAATATGTCTGTGGGAGTGAGATAGGCGGAGACGACGTCGTTGATGTCTCCTCCTACGATGTTAGCGTACGCAGTCAATGGTCCATAAGCGTTCGAGTGGTTGAAATAGGCATAGAACTGTCCCTGTTGGAGTTCGGTTCCAGATTGCTTCATCGTGACGGTGACTGAGTAGTTTCCAACCTTCTTTGCAGTAAAAAATACGATGGCAGAGCTGGAGGAATCTCCCGAGGCCTGGATCACCGCAGATCCGTAGTTGTACTGCGATCCGTCTGCAGCTGCTAGGGTAACGGAGAAGTAGATCGATGCAGCAGAAGCATCTGCCTGGTTGCCGTTGTCGTCGAAGAGGGAAATCAGGAAAGATGAGTTCACGCCCACCTCAAATGCTGTGCCAGAGGCGGGAGGAGAGACCACGGACTGAGCAGTGGGGGTCGTTTTCACAATCTGGGAGATTGTCAGATTTCCATTCGAAATCAGTACACCGTTTAGAGCTACGTAGAAGACATGAGGAACGTCCTTGGAGGGAGTAAACTCAAAGGAGTAGATTCCAGAAGTGTTGTAGGAGACAGTGAGGCTAGTCGTCACATCGTCGTAAGTAACATTGGCGGAGAACACGGCCCCTGCCTCGTTCTCAACTGTCCTGTAGTTGCCGGACTTATCGGTGGCCTGGATAAAGAAGGTGGACGTGCTCGTGATGGTCATGTAAGTGGGGACAGCAATGGAACGGTTAAATGTAGAAGAGTCTCCGAACACAAAAGAACGGGAGGCAGACACCGACGAAGCGAACACAGTCACAGGCACAGACGCAGCTGAGATGGCGACAGAGTTAACGAGCACACGGAGGTTGTAAGTTCCAGCGGTTGAAGCGGTGATCGAAACGAAGAAAGCGTTAGAGGAAGGAGACCAAGTCTTCACTCCCTCCACCACCACACTCCCTGAGACCTGATCCAGCAAGTACACCGACAACACCGATGCGAGGGGCTGAGTGGTGAGAACGTTGCCATTGACGTCTCTTAGAGTAACTTTCACAACAGAGGCGGTCCCAGCGGTGATAGAGGTGGGCACAGCCTGGAGAGAAGAGGTGGAGGCGGACGCAGCGCCAGCAGTGATGGCGAGGGAGATTACGTTGCCCACTCTCGTTCCCATGAAAGTGACTGTGACTGTTGTGAATTGGACTCTGCTGCTCGTCCACGAGGCAGAGTAGTATCCAACGGTCGACGTGGGGAGGAACTCAGAAATAGAGACCGAGGAAGACGAAGAGGAAATGGACAAGGACGATACAGCAAAGAGGTGGATAGAGGATACGGAGTTGGAGGAGGCATCAGCGACAGTGGGGTTGCCGAAACGATCTCTGGTGACAACGGTGATTGGGTAAGTGGTGTTGATAGGAGTATTTATGGTCTGAGGGGTGACCTGGATATAAGAGAAAGACCCAAGGGAAGGACCAGCAGACTGGGCAGTGATGGTGAAAGAGTTGGAGGAGGGAGATACGGACAGGCGAGTCGTGTTGTCGACTGCGCTCAAACTCTGTACTGCAGAAGTCCCGAATACGGAAGATACGAAGGAGAAGGATGCGCCTGCGGTGTACGCGGAGAGAGAGACATTGAGGACAGAGGAGAGGGAGGAGAGAGAGGAGGAGTTTAGGGAGAGGGAAATATCTCCGACTACGTTACATCCCACGTAGGTTCCATTGGGGAATGAAAGCGTGTGGGAGATGAAGGAGGAAAAGTCATCGGTAGAGTTGAGGAAGAACCCCTTGTGTTCAATCATTTGCCCGTTGTCGACCTCCACATACACGCAGTCTAATCCTTGGGAAGTCAGCGCATTCGAGGGGGTGGGGTCCACCGATCCCACGAGCAGAAGGGAATTCGTCTCATCCGCGTCCCCGGGAGTCACATCCACAGAGAACGATGACCCCTCCACATCCTGACCATCGAAGGTGACGTTCAGGGAGTAAGATCCAGCTCTGATGGGAGAGAATGAGACAGAGTAAATTCCCTCTCCTTCATCAGAGATCGAGACGGGGTAGGAAATGAAAGGGTTAGAATTCAAGGAGAGTGACGCGGAGATACTCTTTTCTTGTCCGCCGAGGGCTAAGACACTTCCACATGCGTCTCTTAGCTGGATGCTGAGAGATCCAGTCTCACCCGCCACGATCGATGTGGTCGAAGCATTAGAAGACACTAGTCCAGACTTGGCGGGAGAGGGTGGGACGATGACAACCTTCACACTGGTGATCTCCACAGTGGCAGCCGAGTTGGAAGCGGAGGCTGAAGTGAATCCGATATAAGCCCCCTCGCTGAACACCTCAAGCATCTTGTCGTGGTCGAGGATGGCGGTGTAGAGTGCATCTACATTCTCATTGACGTAAACGCGAAGGTAATCGAACGACGTTCCAGGGGAATAGTCCACTCTTATGTCGTGTTCGCTTCCGTTTGCAAAGTTGAAGGTGAGGTTGGGAAGGTTGCCCACGTACCCTCCAGAGATTGGCCAGAACACGTCTGACTCAACGGCTGAGTTGGCCTTGTCATAGGCGGTGTGAACTGAAATATGATTGTACACGGGGTCTTTCTTCGCCTTGGTCTGGAGAGAATCAAACTCTACCGCCAAAGACTTCTTGATTCCAGAATACCCGAGGTTTCCTGCGACTGCTCCCTGGATAGTACCACTCGCTGCTTGGATAACGAAGGCGAGACCTTCAGCGATGGAGGAGAGAGGAGTGATCTTGAATCCGAAAGACACGGAAAATCCGTTGGAAATGTGGACCAGAGAGGCGGAGCCCCCGAACCCAGCCACACACTTCCAGCCACCAGGGTGTCCGTGTTCTCAATCAGTTTGATAGAAGAAAGCCCAAGTACAGTGCCGTCTCCTGCGGCAATGAAGGAGGAGGAAGAAGGAGCAGTAGAGGAGAAGTCGACGTCAATCAGCACAGAGCTAGTGTCGTTAGCGGAGGCGAGAGCAAGGGCATTGCAGGTAGATGAGTTAGTGAGGTCGATGCGGAGAGAGGGGGAGGTGGCAGAGCTCCTGTGCGCGTAGAAAATGTCGACATCAACGTCCGAGCCCTTCGAGAGGGAGAGGGAGTCGAGTGAGACTGAGAAGGTTTTGTTGGGGTGGACTCCGTACAAATCCCATCCAGAGGGGATGTATTGGTTGATGTACACCCACAGGTCATCCGAAGAAGAGAACGTGAGAACCTCTCCTCCCTTGTATTGCATGGAGGTGTGTGCCTCGAACGTGAAGTAGGAAGAGGCGTTGGTATCAGAGGAGGAGGAGAGGGAGAAGGAGGGGTTGTTGTAAGTGAATACGTTCTCCTGATCACTAGTCTGGGAGAGGACAAGGGAAAGCGTGGAAGCAGGGGAGGAAGAAGAGGTCGTGAACCAAGATGAAACGTTGCTCACACGGTAGGCGGAAGCAGTCGCCTGGTTAGCAGAGGAGTTGAGAGAGGGAGTGGTAGCGTTGATGTAGGACTCGAGGAAGTCTCCGGAATATACTCCTTCCGAATACGAGACCCCGAAGTCGGGGTTGGAGGAGGAAAAGGAACGAGCAGTTCCAGTGACGTAGAAGTAAGGTCTAGTTCTGATGTTAATGTTCATGCAGTTGGAGTTCACCGACCAGAGGAACAGGTTGTCCCTAGCCTTGAAGCACACTGAGGAGGAGAGGGCACCGAGAGAAGGGAGGTACGTGAACTCATAGATCGCATACTGGGAATGGTTCGTAACCATAGAGAAAGAAGCTCCGACGGGGAGGAGAGACGAGATGGCATACACGGTGTTGTCCAGATCCTGGTCCCATATAAGTATGGATAGAGAATAGAACTCTCCGATCATGATGTCGACGGAGGAGGGGATCGATGTGTTGAACGAAGGAGGGTGGTTGCACTCATCGCACTGCTCCACCACCTCCATCACAAAGTCGAGGAACGTGCTCACAACTCCGTCGTTCGCCTCCAGCTGAATAGCGTACAGACCCAGTTGAGAGGGAGTCCAAGTGGCCCTTCCCGTGGTAGAGTCGATTGCAAAGCAAGACGAAACTCCGCAGGGAATGGAGGTACGAAGGTATGAATCTGCGACAGGAGATATAGAGTAAGTGAGCACGGCCCCAGAAGCAGAAGAAGTGACAGGGAACTGGTAGGTGATGGGGTTGTTGATCTGGAAATACTCTCTGGGCAGTCCAGTGGCGATGGGACCCACTGTACGTTGCGAGACGAAGTAATTGAAAAGAAGCTTGTAGGGACGGTTCGCGTTCTCTTCCAACAGGGCAGAGAGACGACAACAACCGTAGTAGTAACCGACCTCGTTGTCCGTCGAAACAGTCAGACTCATGTTTGAGTTTGCTATGAACCACTCTCCAAAACTGTCGTTGGTAGTGCTTTGAACTGTCAAACGAAGCTCAGAGTGCAAAACGGTAGAAGCATCTGTAACACTCTTGTGGCGAAGAGTACCAACAAAAACCTCATCCCCAGCGTTGGGGAAGTTATAATACTCTGAAAAGAACGCCATGTTCGAAAATACTGAAATAGAGGCAGTAGAATCTCCTGCCTCATAAGAACTATCAGTTGTATAACTAATCGTTCCAAATAAAAAACGGGTAGCGTGTGCAAAATTAACGCACGCCATGAATACTGCAAACAGCAGCATGCAACATGTGGTCAAGCTAAATGCTTTCATGTCTAACTCTAGATAATATGGGGAAAGCTAACCCAGTAATAAATTGACTTTGAATAGGCAACGCCTGTGATTGAATATTGTCTCTTCGTTAATTCAGAAAAAAGTCTAGGAGAATGGAAGAATCAAAATTAAATACGCCGCAAATGGAAAATAAATAAAACAATCGCGTAGAATTAGATTAGGCTAGCAAGAGAAGACGTACAATCTAAGAAGAATAGTAAAACGGATAAAGACTACTTGGTATTCCATGAAAGATATTCACAGAAAATTGAAGACAAAAAAAAACAAGATAAGCAATCGAGCAAAAGTGAATTAAATGCTAATATACAGTACAAACTATAAAAAACAACTTCGTCTTCCGTTGTTAATCTATGTTCATATCCATCAAGTACAAATAATTCAGTCTTTTCTTCAGTAAATTCCAGTATAATGTAGTATTTAGTTTGCACGAGGTGTCCCCAGTAGTTTTATATATTTCATAAAACTGCGTCTTTTTTTAGGGTATTTCCTAAAAAATGAGATTTTTATATATCTGCAGATGAGGCGCATGCCTATTTGAGTAGCTATTTCTCAAATTATGATTATTTACTAGTAGAAAACAATCTTGGAATACGTTGAATTTAGTTATTTGTGCCTATAGATTGGTTTTTTTCGTTTGAACTATTTTTTTCCAGTTATTTTGGCGTGTGAAACCATCCTGTGTGGTGTGGTTATTCAGAGACAGAGAGCACTTATATAGGAAGATGTCATGAAACGGGAATGAGATTGAATATTGAATATGAGAACATAGCATAGTGATTCTTCTTCAGTTTTCCATCCATCCCGATTGTTCATTAACCTACTCATAGGTGGCTAACGGGAGGTGCTAATACCGCTGGAGTGCCAGAGTATCTATCTACTTTTGCTGACATGTATTAAGGCTTGAGAGTAAACAAAATGGGAATTAAACGTAATGCTAATTTTATGTGTTAAGTAAAGTTTATTGAAAAGCGGTATCAGTAGAATAACGGAAAAGCTAGAATCCAATTCATCTACAAGGAGCTGAATAGAAGGAACAGAAACTGGACGGGAACAGAATATCAGATACGTTACCTGTAGTATCATACAGTACAGTTAATTGCACGACATTAACATTAGAATTAAAAGAAAAGAAAGAGTGAAACAGCAATAAACCAAACGTAAACAGATAAATAAGAACAAATGAAAGAATAAAGTAAATTTAGCGCTTCGTAGTAAAGAACAGGCTATTGTCCGAAAACTAGCTCGCAATTCTTGTCGCAAATGAAAACGCATAGTATATATAGCAGTATATGAGATGTAAGAAGTTGAATGAAGATATATTGGGATATAAACTTGCCTATAATTTGAGGGATCTCTAACAATTGACTCTTTGGCGGAGCTCTGGTTGAACAAATGAACAGTTCCTCAATGCATTAAACAGATATTTAACACAAGAGATTTTTGTTGAGACTCTCAAAATGGGACAGATATTTTAATTAAATTTGGAAAATGGTGAGGGGAATGAAGAACGTGTTTTTATGTTAAAATTGATGTATTTCTTATAGTATGTGATTTTCGAGTTATTTACTCATGTTCAATGTAACTAATGTATGTGTAATTTCTATATAATTCTCGCGATAAATAGATGCAGAGAAATCTTCGTAATGTCATCAAGCAGAAAGACCACAAAGAACGTGGTCAATTGAAGTCTCGTGCGAAGTTGGGATTGTTGGAGAAGCACAAAGACTACAAGCTTCGTGCTGTGGATCATCACAAAAAAGAGGATGAAATTAAAAACTTGAAGATGAAGGCTGCTCTTCGTAACCCTGACGAGTTCTACTTCAAGATGAAGAACTCTACTACTGTGGACGGTGTTCATGTTGTGAAGCGTGTTGGAAAGACTTACTCTGCGGGAGAAATTAAGAAGATTCGTAACCAGGATGCGAACTACCTTGCCAACATTGCCAAGATAGAGAAATCTGTACGTTAACAGAGTATTTTGAGAGATGTTTGTATATGAGTAGAAGCTGGGTTGTTGCTAATTATTTTTGTTGTTTAATCATTTGGATACGTTTTTTGTATTGTGAATTAATGTATTTAGAAAATCAACACTATTGAATCCAACTTTGTTGTTCCTGATGCCGTGAGCAATGCTGTAGGGTAAGTTTATATGGATATAGCTAGGGTTCGGATTCTTATATCATGAGAATAGCAGTGAATTGTTTTCGTCTAACAAGATAAGATGTTTGTGTTATGTGTGATGGATAATTCCGTAGACGTAAGTATGTTGTCTTCAAGGATACTGAAGAGGAGGCTAAGAACTTTAATGCTGCAGAGTACTTTGACACCGTGCCAGAATTGGTTGGAAAGGCTTCTAACAGATTGAGAAAGAGGCAACTGGAGGAGGAAGTGATTGTGAATAAGCAGTTGAAGAAGGGGTCACTGTTGGAGGCTGTCAAGGGGAAGAATCAGGCTCTCTTGGATGCAACAACCCGAATGGACAGATTGGAATCGATGGAGAAGGTGTTGAAGTACAACGAGACGCAGAAAAAGCTGATGAGTGGAGGAAAGAGGAGGAAAATCGTTGTGAGAGACGAGTTCGGAGATGAGATCAAGGAGAAGACTGTATACAAGTGGAAACAGGAGCGTCGTAGGTAATTTAAGAGCTGGTGTCATCAATGACTTCATCTTTTGGTCGTGGTTGCTCATCTTTCTCCTCTTCCGGTCCCTCTTGCAAACTCATCGCCGCCCTTTCCTCGCCTTATTATCTCTTCCCTTAGCGATGGTTGTGCATGCATGTGTTGTTGTAGTTGTTTTCGAGAACAGAAGTTCTTGCCTTTCGTTAGCATTATGTCTTATTCTATAGCTTCTTTTGTAGTTGCTATTTGTTACAATAGTATTTTCGTTTTATACATGTACTTCTTTGGTGCATGTTTGTCAGATCTCTGGTGTATATTCCTTTCTTATAATTTATAATGGATGATGACTGCTTTGGGCTGAATTTGTTCACGTCATTATGTATTGAGGTATGTGCTGAATTAAACTAAGAATAAACAGAACATTCGTGCGGATAGCTTGTGTTGTTTTGTGGAGTGCAGACCCTCGCATGTGGCTCAGCAGCAAAGCATTTTTAGGGATAGAGTGCGGACAAATAGTTTTAGAATGTATAGCGTTCCGTAATGTCAATTAGTTTTTAAAATAGTAGTGCCCTCACATATTCTGATTAAGCTAGATAGCACAAGTCTGGGAGGGAGTCTCCAATCAATAAATATAGATAAGAAAACTCAGAAAAGCATGGGTTAAAGCAAACAAAACAGGCCAGAAAAATGTGATGTTTTATATGAGTATAAATCGAAATAGCTCTAGAACAACAAGTGTGAGGGATCAGGGTGTGCGAATACTGCACTGAGGCCAAGTAAACCGAATTCGCTTCTAGATTAATTCTCAAATTGGAAGTGTTAATTCCCTTTCCTTCACTTGCAAACTGTGTAAGCAATCAATTTAGTTCCTGATCCCGTTAAAACATGAAATGTGTGTTGTTATCTGATAAATTAAAATACGGTCTTGAATGATCTTGCATTTCTGCAATATTTTTCTGTCTTTCTGCGTTCTTGAGTTTGCAAAATTGCTGTACTGAATGTGGAATGATGACTATGGTTGATGCGAGAAGGCATCAGCAGAAGGATCTGAGCACCAATATTGCCTTAATTAAAAGAAAGTTTTTTTCGTAGTAAATGTACACATATTGAAGAAGTATGTGTTTTGCATTTGGGTGTAGAAATTGTTTCGGGGCTTTCGTTTAGAATATGTTTTCTTTGTTTTCCTTCAGTTCATATGGCATCAAATTCACTGTTAGCTTGTGTTTCCTTGCATCGTTGACTTCCTCCTACAGATGGTTGCAGACTGTGCATCAACTCAGCATTTTAATGATGTCCTCAAGAAATCTGGCAAGAAAGTCGTTTTTGTGGACTACTACGCAGATTGGTGTGGCCCTGTACGTAATCCCTTCCATGTCATATAGATCGTGTTGTCCTCTATTATGTCCCATAGATATTTCAGTTGAATGTTTATTCATATCCCGTTGATTGATTGTATTAGTTGATTAACTTGTTGATGATTTCTTTTTATTTTATTGCTTGTTGTGTTTCTCCCCCAGTGCAAAGCCATTGCTCCAATCGTGGAGAACCTCTCCCGCGATTCTAAGCTCAAGAACAGAGTGGACTTTCTCAAAGTGAATGTAGACAAGCACAACGATATTGCAAAGAAAGAGAAGATCGAAGCGATGCCCACGTTTGTCTTCTACTTTAAGGGTAAGGTGACTCGTCGGTTTCTGAGTGCGTGTGATACGTTAGCTTGCTTAGTGTTGCTCTAACTCTTATGATGTGTCATATTTCTTATCTTTGTCATATGTCCTCCAGGTTCTGAGGTAGAGAGAGTCAAGGGAGCTTCTCCCCAATCACTCACATCGAAAGTCAATGAAGTTGCGGACAAGTACAACCCGAACGTGTTTGCGTCAAAGGGGTACTCTCTCCCTCTGACGAAGGGAGCGAAGAGGAGGGGAGTCAAGGACACTCCCAGGGATCCTCCTCTGGCCTCGGAGGCATCTCCCGCTTTGTCAGCGGGTGGCTAGGAGGAGGACAGGCCTCATCTTCCTCTCCTTCGTCTTCATCCCTTTCCTCTTCCTCTTCTTCCTCCTCTTCCTCTTCCTCTTCCTCCTCCCTCTTCCTCCTCCTCTTCCTCTTCCTCTTCCTCCTCCTCTTCCTCTTCCTCCTCCTCTTCCTCTTCCTCTTCCTCTTCCTCTTCCGCTCCCTCTGTTCCCTCTCAACCCAGAAGACACAACCCTTGGGCCGACCCCACCTTCGTCCCCCCGGAATAGAAGAACTCAAGAACCCTCCTCCCTCCTCTCCCGACGCTTCCTCCTCACCTCTCTCCTCCACATCCTCCGCCTCCTCGTTCGACCCTGAATCGGAGGAAAACAAGCAAATCCTTTCCCTTCCCATAGCTACCAACCTCTCTGCTTTCGGTTTCTCCCCCTTCAAGATACTCCGTGTTCTCAAACTAAACAACAATTACAAGAATGAATCCTTCTTTGTCGAGAATGCTGTTAACTACATTTTCGAAAACCAGGATAAACTGGATCAGGAAGAGGCTGACGTTTTGGCGGGAAAAGACCTTGGGGGAAGTGGATCGTCGAACCTTGTAGGGGGGAACTCCGTTGGAGAGGGGATCAACGCAAGCGGAGTGGGGTTGGGAGTGGCTGCGGGAACAGGAGCAACGTCGAAGGTAGCAGGGGCAGCAGAGGAGAGGGACGACGCAGAGTTGTTGAAGCTGAGTGAAGAAATCAAGAAGAAAAGGATGGGGGGAGATTTGGTATCAGTGAGGAGGAGAGGGAGCGCCAGAAGAAGAAGGACGAGGAAAGGGAGGCACAAGTTGCAAAGGAAAGGGAAGAGAAGGAGTTGCTGAGGATCGCATTCGCATCGATGACTGATGAAGAGAAGGAGGAAGAATTGAAGAGAAGGAAAGAGGAACTTCGAGTGAAGAAGGAAAAGGAGGAGATAGAGAAAGAAAAGCAGAGCTATCTCAGCAAGAAGAAAATGGTACTTACTGCGGAGGAGATGGCGGAGGAGAGAGAAAAATACAGAGTACAGCAACTGAGAGCCAAGAAGGAAAAGGAGGATAGAGAGGCGAAGGAAGCGAAGGACAGGATGAAAAAGAAGATCGCAATGGAGAAAGAAAACAGGCGCAAGGAGGCAGAAGAGAGGCGATTGGAAATAGAGAGGATTAGAAAACTCAAGGAAGAGCAGGCTCTGGGAAGAAACTGAGTCGAACAGAGTGAAAGCTTTAGTTTGAGAGGAAGTGAAAGGGTTGGGTAGTGTGGTACAAAAAAGCAAAAACGATCAAAAAGAATATCAACAGAACGGGTGCAAAGCAAATTAGGGTCGTATATGCCCCTTGACGTGTATGCCCTTTGCAAATTGTATTGCGAATTAGTGGTATAGGTCGAAATGGATGATGTTTGTCGGTGTGCGTGAAACGAAGTATGGAAGCAGCAAACAAAAAAAGCAGTTGGACTGACTACGGTCGCTCTATGGAAGATCCTAGACTCCACTTCAAGGTTATTGTGTATTCAATTAGTTATTACTTTTGTAAAATAAAGCATGATGCTTATATTCGGTACGATATTTTAACCATCATGGATTAAGTATGGGTCTTTTCCATAGAAATGGTCGCATAAAATTCTGCGATGCACTCACTTCTTAACAATGTGCAACAATGGTCAAGTATCATCCCTCAATTATTCGTGGCCATACAAGCAGACACGTTGCAAACATTGCAATATGCGGAACTCACGTCAGCTTTTTATCCTTCTAGCATTTCTGTTTTACCCCATTCGTTATGTTGTCCCCCATTCGTTATGTTTTCCCCCATTCGTTATGCAAACGCACAGCTGCTTTAACAATAACCGAACAATCTACTTCAAATAAAAAGAAAAAAAGAAACCGATTTATAGGACTATTTGTGACTATAATTTGTAAAATCAATCTTTTTTATTGGCAGTACGCTATTGAGCAGAACAAACTACGTTATAGGGCGAAACAAATCAGAGAAGGCAGGCACTGGTAGAGACGGATTGGAGCACTTACCTATAGAGAAATAGAATGGAAATCAATATGGATACGTTAGTAAATGATAAAATACGTAGAAAAATAAACAAAAATAAACGTTGTATCTCATACCCTCAGGATAGCAATAAACAAAGTTGTTATCTTCAATAAAATCAGCAACTTCAATGTCTATAATCACAGAAACAATTGTAAGCATAAATACAATAGAATTACACAGTATAGTACCTTAGGAGTGGTCTAGTAGAATTTTTTTTGCAGGTCACAAGCTGCAGGCTAATCACGATCTACCAAACCATAAGCACTTGCTGGGTTATACATTAAAATCCTTTAACCCACCTCTATGTTTCTGTTATCCCTTCTTATTTTCTGTACTGGTTTATTCATATTATCTAGTAATTAACGATTTTATGTATTATTCACAAATAGTCAAATATCAAAGACAGATCATTTTTCATATTCTCCTTTATCTCACTTGAAACATGTATCTACTAACTTTCAAGTGTACTAATATATCCGAACTAGGTCTATTTAATATGCTTATATTTTATATGTTTTGAAATAAAAATTATAAACTATTTCTGCACTCGCTTATCCGTTTTATTTACCTAGCTACACGTTTTTCAAAAAGATAGAGAGCGAGAGGGGGGAATCTCGAGCTGAAATGAAATAGTGTTTTATTCCCAACTATGAAGCAGTATGCACTTAAAACAACTTAAAATAATATATTTCGATGTGATATGTTTATATTGTATATTTTCTGTGAACTGATATCTCTCTCATTTCTACTCTTTTTTAAATCAGCTTACTATTTTTCCCCTTAATTCAAAATGTTGTTTTTTTGTTGAGCAAAATGTGCGAACCCTTTGCATTGAGCTTGCAGTGTATTATCTTCTTTATATTTTCTGTAATTAATCGTGGTTGAGCTTGCGTCAATTCTTTCTTATTTGGCTTGTTCGCTGTGTAGATCCTGCGAATGCTTCGTTCCTTAAAAGCACTTCGTTCTGTATCGCACAGAACATTGAGAATGAATGTGGCAAAGAGATATATCTCCACCGACGAAAGACCTCGACGAAGATAAATCGTTGATGGACGTGATGGAGCAGGCGGATGCGACTGCAACTTTAATTGCTGACAAGCGTGATTATTTGTCTGGAATTGGAAAGAACACAACTTGGTTGGAAGCATTGCGTGAGAGGGAAAGACTTGCGAAGGAAGGAAAAATTATTGACTCCTACTCATACATTGACCCTATCACGGAGGAGGTGAAGGACAAGACTCGTAGTGAGTCATTCACGTACCTCTTGCTTCCTTTTAAGGACGACAAATGGTTGTGTGACTCTTACATCAATGCATTTGGCAGACTGCGCGTGGGGAATCTATTCCAAGACCTGGATGCTCTTGCAGGTCGCATTGCATACAAGCACTGTTCCCCCGCTGAACCTGTGAATGTGACTGCATCAGTGGACCGCATTTACATGGTGAAGAAAGTGGATGAGATCTCCAAGTACAACTTTGTATTAGCAGGGTCCGTAACTTGGACTGGGAAATCTTCCATGGAGATCGGAGTGAAGGGGTATGCATTTGAAGGAGGTATTCCCCATGACATCAACCTTGACACTCTCACTACTGAGCATGTGTTCCTCACCGCCAACTTCACCTTTGTTGCCCGTCACCCCCAGACCCACCGCTCTTTCCCTATCAACCGACTCTTGCCCATCACCGAGAGGGAATGGATCGACTACAAGAGGGCAGAGTCCAGAGTAGCTAAGAAGAAGTTGGCTGCGAGGGACGTTGAAGTGTCCCCACCCTCTGAGGATGAGAATGCGTTGATTCACCGCCTCTGGAAGTTTAGCAAGAAGTTGGAGGATGAAGGCGGAGTCCCTGGAGTATCTCTGACAAAGGATACGAAGACCATCTCCACCCTTCTTCATGCAGCCCCAGTACAGGAACAGACACTCGTACATGATCTTCGGAGGATACCTCCTCCGCAATGCCTTCGAGTTGGCTTATTGTACTGCGGCCAAGTTCTCCTCCGCTGGTCCTCGCTTCGTGTCCCTTGATTCCACCACGTTTCGTTCCCCTGTCCCCATTGGGTCTGTGCTCCAGTTGGAGGCCACTGTGGCCTACACGGAGCATGTCAGGTCTCTCGAAGATGGTACTTCTCCCCATCTTCCTCTGCCTCCTCTACCTCCTCCACTTCCGTGGGTGAACAACTCGACAGCGATTTCTTGTTGGCTGCGGTGAACAAGGTCTCTCAAAGGAAGGATTCGTTCTTAAGTGAGAGCGGGACTCTTTATCCAGGTGAAGGTGGAGACCTCTACCAAGGAGCTGGAGGATAGTGATCTACGATGAAGGCCTTCTGGCACTTTCATCTACTCCTTTTTCGTTCCTGAGTCTGCCTACGAAGGAAAACAGCCCAATCACTACACAGTTGTTCCCCAGAGCTACTCTGATATGATGGACTACCTACAGGGAAGAAGGAGGGCTAGTGAAACTGCTAATTATGTTGAGACTCTTGCTCTTAGCAAGCTCTAGTTGTTGAAGGGTTTTGCTTTTTTTTTTCGTCGATTATTTTCCGGTGTAGAGATATAATAATACTACTTTGTTGTGTGTGCATATTTTCTGTTTATATCAAATAAATTCTGTTGATGTATCGGTTCACATTTTTTTTTAGTTTTGGGAAAGTCCTGCGCTGTGACGTATTTAGGGGTAGTTTATTTTGCATTTAGTTTTTTTTTGTTTAATAACCCTGATTAAGCCGACTCTTGACATTGACATTATTTTCACGAATGCTGAATTTACTCGCTACGTGTAAGAAAGAAAGAAGAGTGAAAAGCAGTGCGTTAGAGAATATTTAATATAAAAAGAGGTAAATGCATATAACGTTGTGGAGCAAGTCAGTAAATGTTGTAATGTGCAAACGGATTCCATATTTTCCTTTCCGCGTGTAAGAAGCGGATAGAAGATTTTTTTTGAACTTTCATACAATTTGATTTAACTTCATCTTCTGGATATATTTGAAGGCAACAATTGATATATGCCTCTTCACAGCAATCACCAGGATGCCTACGGTAAGGATGTTCATATATGTCAATTGTTCAAGTTATCGCCTTGCTCTTTTCAAAGCTTTCTGTGACTGATAAAGATGCCTTGACTACTCTCTCCTCCCCTTCCATTTAAAATGGGCCTGAATATTATTAAACTTGTTTCTATAATGTATGTTTATCTTCAGCTGGCGGTCTTGTGCATGGAAGAAGTACTCTTTTGAATTCAGCAAGACGATATCAACTCTGCAGAATGATATCTTTTCGGGTGACGATGGAGACGAACTACTTCAACTATCCGGCATGCAAGGCCTCGCGACTACTCAAGCTAGAGAATGGTGTCATTTATTGCTGGCAATTTGCACATGCGGTTTGTCTCTTTTGTTTGCATACTGGTTCCCTGACCTGTACTCGCGTTACCGCTACGTGCCTGTTCGTCCTGACAGAGCAGAGTATGTGTTGGTGTCAGACGGACAAGGAAGTCACACTCTTTGTGTCGTGGAGAAGTTGGAGGAACTGACTAATCTAGAGAAGGACCAAGTGAAGAGGGGTTTGATAAGCGGGAGAGATGTGGCTCTTCCACTGAAGATGAGCATTCACTCGCATGGATCTCTTTCCAAGAGTGACTCCTACTCCTCTGCGGACTCCTTCTCTCGTTCGTCAGCAAAGACGACGGAGAAAGCGACGGGGAGTATTGGGATTAGTATGGGTGCTGCTTAAGAAGTTGCTTTTCCCTGTGTGGTTCGTATGGTCGTTGGTGTATCCGTTGTTTTCTGTGCAGTCTTGGCGGTCGTTTGCTCGTCGGTCCAGGCTGTTTGGAGGCAGCTCTCTCAATGGAATACCCGTTGGTCAGCGCATGATCGTCTACCGCAACTGGAGGTTCATCCTCGACGAACGCATCTACAAGTTCATGAGGCTCAAGTACCCGCACAAGTACAGTTATGACGCTATGAAGAAGTTGTCGAAGGTCGGTCTGGACGGGCACACCCACGCTGCCCTCCTCGACCTCTTTGGGAGAAACACCCTCCCTGTCAAGGTAGCGGGATACTTAGAACTGCTCGTGCAGGAAGTTCTCCACCCATTCTTCATCTTCCAGGTAATATACTCTCCTTATTCGCCTCCCTAGGTGAAAACCCTGAACTGAACACTTCACTCTCTTTCTCTCCCTCTCTTTTATTCCACCTTTCTCTTTCTCTCTCTCTCTTTTCTCTGCCTATATCATACTCCCTTGCGTGTTTTCTCCTCTGTACATTACCTCCATGTGGCTTACTTGCTTCCCATGTGTGTGATTGTATCTCCTTACTGCTGGTCCCTTGTGTGCGACTACTCCGCATTTCAATTGCTTGTTCTTCGTGTGATCGTACCATTGACAGGTGTATTCTGTGATTCTCTGGATGTGCGAGGACTACATGACCTTCGCGATGTGTATCACGATGATCTCCGTGTTTTCGATCGTGATGTCTGTGTTGAACACTCATTCCACCATCATCCGCATTTTCAACTTGGCGCAACACGACAGCCCAGTACTAGTTCTTCGCAGGGGGAGGAAGTTCATGGTTTCATCGCTCTCCCTGGTGCCAGGAGATGTCATCTTTCCTTCTGTTGGGACTGCCCCCTGTGACATGGTGGTTATGAGTGGTTCTTGTCTAGTCGATGAGTCCCTGCTGACGGGAGAGAGTGTTCCCGTTGTCAAGTACCACCTAGACCCCAACGACCAAGACGATGAACAACACAAAAATAACTCTTCTTCCACTACCTCCTCCTCTACTACCTCCTCCTCTTCCTCATCCGTCTCGTCATCCTCTGGGGCTTCGCAGGAGAAGGCAGCGCAGGAGAAGAGAGGGCTGGTATTCAAAAGCGAAGAAGATCGTTTGAAGGTGCAGGAGACAATCAAGAAGAGGAGGGCGATAGGGGTCAAGGATGAGAAGGTCAGCGTGGTGAAGGAGAAGAACCTCATCCACGCGTCCTCGAAGATCCTACAGACGAAGGCTCCTCCTTCGCAGTCCCCCCCTCTGCTCTCTCCCAGTCTTCGTTTGGATCGGATATTTCTCTGGAGTGGATCTCTTCTGAGGAGTCCTACACTCCTCCTGTCACGGCTATCGTCGTCAACACAGGATACGCCACCAGCAAGGGATCGCTTGTTCTATCTATCTTGTACCCCCGCAAATCTCACTTCACGTTTGACACCCAGTGCATGTACTTCCTTGGCCTGCTCTTCTCCCTCGCCTTCATTGGTTTCCTCGTCTCGATCTACTCATACCTCCAGCTAGGCGCATCTTGGGGAATGATAGCTCTACGCTCGCTCGACCTCATCACCATCGTCGTCCCTCCCTCCCTGCCCCTCGCCATCTTCGTGGGAATCAACTTCAGTGTTGACATGCTGAGAGAAAGCATGAGGTGTACACCTCCCAGCCCTCTTCAATCTCAGTCGCTGGGAAGGTGAAGACCGTGTGCTTCGATAAGACGGGAACTCTCACATCGAGCAACATGCAGCTCAAGTATGTGGTCCAGACGCAGAGGGAGAGAGTTCTCCGTCTGATCAAGAAGTACACGTGGGTTGGAGAGGATGAAACCGAGAAGGGGCTCGCAGAAGCACACGGAAAGGGAGAAGAAAGCGAGGAGGCAGGGGATGAAGGGGAAGCAGAAGGAGAAGTGGAACTGGAGGAGGAAGGAAGGAGCAGTGTGTTCGTGGATGCATGCAACAGAAAGACTCCTTTCTCGATCCCCCCCTCCTTCTCCCCCTCACCCTCTTCCCTTATCTCCGTCTCTCTCGCCCTCAGAGATCAGTCCTCTTCCTCCTCCCTCTCTTCCGCTCTCTCTCCCACCTCCTCTCCCCTCACCCTCCCTGCCTCTCCCTCCCTTGGATCATCTGTGCCTTCAATTGCCGTCGTGAGAAAGAACTCGAAGGCAGACAAGGAGAGGAGGAGGGCAGCGAAGGAGAGGAAGAAGAAGGCGACGCTGTTTGATCTGATTCTCTCTTGTTGTCATTCTCTCACGTCCTCCTCCCCTGCGCCCTCTTCCGCCTCCTCTCAAGTCAACGCATATACTTGCAACGCATTTAACAAAAAGAGACCTAACAGACTCCGCATCTCCCACTCAGTCTCCACGCCCTCTGCCTCTCCTTCCTCTCCTCAGTCTCCCTCTCTTCCTTCGCCCTCTTCCCCTTCGTCCCCCTCGGGGTCCTCGCTTGCCCCGCCCTCCTCCGAACTGATTGGAGACCCGATGGAGGTGAGGATGTTTCAATACTCCCAGGCTGCTTTGTTCGACAACGTACCCCTCTACCTCTACTCCTTCCCTTGCCCCGCGCTTCCCCACCCCTTCCTCTCCAGAAAAGTCATCTCCGTCGTCGAAGTGCCCAGGACTAAACTAGGAGGCAGAACGAAGGCCAGAGGCACTGCAGCGGAGAGAGAGGCAGAGGCTGAAGCAGAGGCAGAGGGAGGCGATGGGGATGGAGATGAAGAAGTGACCCTACTAGTGAGAGAAGAAGGAGAGGGAGAGCAGGGAGAGGGGAAGAGGAATGGGAAGACGAGGACGATGAGGATGAGGACGAGCTCTCCTCCGGTCACGGGCAATCCCCCCTTCTCACGTTTGCCTCTTCTTCTTCCAATGCCTCCTCGTCCTCCTTCGCTCCTTCCTCCTCCCCCTCTTTCTCGCTTCTCCTCGACGACTACCTCTCCACGTTCGACGGATCTTTCGGGGTGGTAAAGCAATACCCCTTCAACTCGAAGCTTATGAGAATGTCGGTCGTTGTTGTTAACCTCTCGCACCCTCTTGTCTCACACATCCCTTCCCTCTCGCCCTCTTCCTCGTCACTCTCTCCCCCTCCTCATCCACGCTCTCTTCGCTCAACTCCCGTACGGAGGAAGACCTGGTGAGGGAGAGAGAGAGGGAGGAAGAAGAGGGAGTCGCAGCATTCGTGTTGACGAAAGGGTCCCCCGAAGTCATTGTCTCTCTCTGCGTTCCCTCCTCGGTTCCTTCGCATATAGACTCCCACATCAAGCTCTACACCTCGATGGGACTTAGAGTCCTTGCCGTTGCAGCTAAACCAGTGAAGGTGCAAGTGGGAGAAGACGAGGATGAGGATGAAGACGAAGATGAGGATGAGGATGAGGAGGACGAAGATGAGGATGAGGACGAGGACGAGGAGGTGAATCATGAGGCCTTCCTCTCCGACTCTCCTTCTCTCGCCCCCGTGTCCTCCTCCACGGCCCCTTCCTCTCTAACCTCCTCCTCCTCTGCTGACTCTTCACGCACTCCCTCGTCCACTCCCCTGTGTTTGCTGGACCTTAACGACAGAGAGACTGCGGAGAAGGACTTGTTGTTCGTTGGTCTCGTGATTCTACAAAACAGCGTCCTCTCTTCTTCCCTCGATGCCATCAACACGCTCTCCTCAAACTCGATCCATTGCGCAATGATCACCGGAGACAACATCCACACCGCAGTCGCCGTTGCGAAGCAGGTCGGCATCATCAACAAAGACTCTGACTCTACTGTGTACGTTTGCTCACCAAGGACAAACAACAACAACAACAACAACAGTAACAATGGAAGCAGTGGAAATGGAAATGGAAATGGAAATGGAATCGGAAATGGAGGATATAGATCTGATGATGGAAGACTGAAGAACATTGAAGAGGGGAGGGAAGAGGAAGAAGTGTCACCCTCTTCTCTCTCTCCCTCCTCCCTCTCTCCCCTCGTTCCTTCTCCCTCTGCCCACCCCAGTGCTTTGTCCTCCCACAATGTTCCCTTGTCCTCCCCATCCGCCGCATCTCCCTTTCCCTCCGCTACCTCTCCTTCCCCGATCACTCCTCTCTCCCCCTCCTCCCCCTTGCCTCCCCCTCCAGCTGGGACACTAATGCGTACAGCTTCAGCGGAGTGATGCTCGGAGAAGATGAGAGAAACAGGATGAAGAAGGAGTACGAGCAGAAGCAGAAGCAGCGCAAGGAAAAACAGGTGGGGGAGAGAGGGGAAGACGCAGATGGGTGCGGCGGATACAACTCCTTCGAAGATGTAGGAGAGAAAGAGGGAAAGTGGGTGGGAGAGAGTAAGGCGGAGGGGGTGCGTGACCCTAAGGACGGAACTAAGAGAGAAAGAGAGGCAGAGAAGGGGGCGGAGAAGGGGGCGGAAAGGGGGGAGAAAGTTTGGGAAAGCCTGAAGTTCGTTAGCATTGACTGTGACGGATGTGAGCTAGACCCCGCAACACTAAGGAAAGTAGGGTGCAAGTATGTAGGAGAAGAGAGGCAAAGGCAGAGACAGGTGGAGGAGTGGGAAAGAAGGGTCAGCAACGGAGAAAACCTGGGGCCCTTCCCCTCGCTCCCTCCCCTCCGCCAGTGTGCTAACAAGTTCAAGGCCAATGGTGAGTGTTTTCCTGTGTTTGAGTTATCCTTGTGTTCCGCCTCTCCTCGATCGGTGGATCCTCTTCCTTGATGTGGAGTGTTCTTCTTTGCATTTCTTTTCTCTGTGCTCTGTATTCTCTGTGTTTGTATATGTGTTTGTATATGTGTGTGTGTGTGTGTGTTTCTTCCACTGTTACTTCCTCTCTGTGCTCGTGCCCTGGTTCTGTGTATTCGATGTCTGCATTGCGTGGTCCTCTCCCTCAGTCGTTTTTTTCTCTTGTCTCATGCTTTGATCGCGTCAGATATTTTCTTTCCGTCCCTTGTCCTCTACTTTTTTTGTTCCTTCACTCTGTCTATCTTGTTATTTCCTAACACTTTTTTGTTGGTTGTCTTTCACTATGTCTTTTTTTGCATGCACTCTCCTCTTTCTTCGGCATGTGTGTCCTTTTCTTCACAGACCGCTTCGAGATCTCAATAACTGGAGATGCGATGAGTGTGTTGTTCAAGCACAGATCTCCTCTCGCAATCGTAAGTACCCTTTACATTCAGCACATGCACTCGGCTACAGTTCACACGATGCGTACTCGCATACCCTTCATCGAGCTTCGTGCCCCTCCTATTCCCTAGCACCCGCTTTCCCATAGTAGTCCCTCCTGTCTTCTTCTCACGTTTTCTTTTCTCTCTCTTTCTCCTTCGCTTCTCTCTCTTTTCTTCTTCCTTTGTTGCCAACCTCCAAACCCTGCATCACTAACTCATACCACTGTAATCGCATGCTTTCTGTTCGTGTTGTGTTCGTCTTCCTTCCCTCCCTCCTTTTCTCCCTCGTCTCACAGGAGTACACCTCGCTATTAATGTGCAGTGCGAGTGTGTTCGGCAGAGCCACTCCCGAGATGAAGGCGAGTGTGGTGCGTGTGTATCAGAAGATCGGAATGTACGTGTGTATGGTCGGCGATGGGGCTAATGACGGCCCAGCCCTTAAGACCGCTGATGTGGGTCTGTCTCTCTCCACCGGAGCAGAAGTAGTTGCTGCATCCTTCAGTGCTGCTCACGTCGGAGATATCAAGCACGTGTTGAGAGAGGGTCGGTCTGCCCTGGCAACATGCTTCATCCTCTTCAGATATATGGCTATGTACAGTATCATCCAGTTCTTCTCCTGCATCCTTCTCTACACTCAGGGATCCAACCTGGGAGACTTCCAGTTCCTCAATCAAGGTACACTTGCACATGTATTAGAACGTGCACTCACAAATACACTCTCTTTCTCTCGTTCTCTCTTTCCCTCGTTCTCTCTTTCTCTTTCGTACCTTCTCCGCTCTCGCTCTTCTTTCCGTCATGCTTCCCTTCTCTTTCCCCTGATCTGCCCTTACCCCACCCTAACATCACTGTACTTGTTCTTCATCACTGTACTTGTTCTTCATCACTGTACTTGTTCCGCATGCCTATCCATACGCGCATCTCCCCTCGTAGACCTGTTCCTTGTATTTCCATTGGTCGTGCTGATGGGAGAGACTCTTGCCTCTCCCACCCTCTCTCCCAAAAGACCCTCAGCCCAACTACTGTCCTTCGTCTCTCTCTCCTCCCTCTTCCTCCACGCCCTCACGTGTGTATCGCTCCTATCCCTCCTCTTCGTCTCTGCGCCCTACCTCCCTGGCTTTGAGGTCCTCCACAACCCCAACTTCGGATGCAAGAGCTGGTTCGTGACCTTGATCTACTACCTTTCCAACACTCAATACGTCATCACCGCCTTCCTCTTCGTGTCGAGGAACAAGTGGAAAGACTCCCTCTTCAAGAACAAGCTGCTTTCCTCCTGGATTGTGTTCTCGTTCATCTTCTGCATCACCATCCTCTTCGCCCCACTCTTCCCCTTCCTCCGATTCCTCTCAGTCCCCATCGATTGGCTCTTCCCCCAATCCCTCTCAGTCCACTTCCACCTCCTCCGCGACGACCAGGCAGTCTCCATCCAAGCGAGAGTGTTCGTGTTATTCCTGATAGTCTCTAATCTAGCGATCTCCTCCTTGATTTCACTTTATGCATACCCACTCCTCTCCTCCCTGAGAGATAACTTCGTCAAGAGGACTCCCACCTGGACTGACTTCGGAAAGGGGGGCAGGGTGGAGGAGGGGTACAAGCCCTACCACCAGCTCAGGAGAAACTTCGAGGACCAGTGGACCGCCCCCCTCTGCCCTCCTCCTACCTCTCCCTCCTTTACTCTGCTCCTCATGCATCCTCTTCTCAGCCATCTTCCTCGTCTTCTTTATCTTCCTCCTCCTCTTCCTCTTCCTCCTCCTCCTCTTCATCTAGGGAGTTGACTCAGAGACTGAGCTATAAGTCTATCTACTCTGGAAAGAACAAGGCGGGTGGGAGTGGGAGGGAGAAGACGAGCAGAAGAGCGGACGATATGCTCTTCAACGAACTCACCCCACTAATCCCGCACGCATCTTTCACTGAGTAACCTCTCTCTATGCCTCCCTCTCCCTATTCCTGTACCTCCCTTCTCCTTTGCTCACTCACTCGTACTCCTCTGTTCCTCTTGTTCTTGTCTTTCCCCTGTCCTGTTCATTTGACTCCCCATACCGCATATCTGTTCCCCGATTTGCGTGCATACATGGCAAGTTCATTTAGATTTTGTAGGCATTTGTTCTTGCCTCGTTGTATGTACTGTGCGTGCATGTTTTTGTTTATTTTGCCTTGTTAGTTGTACCTGTATATTGTTTAATGCACGTGCGTGCATTTCGTCTGTTGTTATTCCTATATGTAATTATTTGGCGCAGTGCCGTCGTTTCTTTGGGATTGAGTTCGATTGTTCTTTCTTAGATCAATTATGGAACGCAATGTCTCCCACCGCTGCCTTGGAATGAGTTGTTCGTACTCATGTCCTCTGACAGGAACATAGTTTACCAAAAGAAAATAAAAATAAAAATAAAAATGAAAATAAAAGTTACGTAGAATATATGTTTTTTTATTTTTACTGGCAAATGAATGTTAAAAGGTATACAACATAAATAGCCCTTAAATGCACCGCTGTGGATCGAGGGCTTTCAGAATGAGTTTGTCTGGTCATGCCCTATCGCCGTAAAAGAACTTCTAGCAGACCATCTGCCATATGCTTTTGGCCTCGGGAGAAAGCCGACGTTAGACTCTATCGTCTTACTACTGTTGCGCACTCAACCACGGATAGGGAAACATGAAGATGCTACGATAATTCATCGCTGTGTAATACTCTCCCAAAAGAGAGAACAGACCACCTTCACGAACAGCACTAAACTTACAAAAGTTCTACTCGAATTATATGAGGGTTATTTTAGGCAGCGAGTAGATAGTATAAAACGAATGTCATACTCACAACCCTAAGAGAACGAAATAAAATTATGCAAAAGTTAATGTTTATTAAATAGAATATTCTCGTTGAGAATTTTGAATACTTTGCCTTCACAAGAAAAAGTAATATGAAGAGAAATAAAAAGTCAAGGAAACTCAACTCGAATAAACGGATCGTTCACAGTGACGAAAACATCACCAAAACAAACAAAATAAGCACAACGAACATCATAAATAAAAGCTAAGGCACAGGCAAGTCGTGTTAATATTCAAAAAAAAGACAAACATGCGGTGTGGAGAGAATTTAAAAGGATCATAGCCTAAATACAATGTTTAAAAATATTGAAAATTATGTACGATCGAAATATATACTGAAACGCAACGATAGAAGAGAAAAGGAGTCAGGTAAAAGCAGAGGACGATGAGAATAAAATTAGACAAACAAAATTAAGTAAATAAAAGGGATAGAGAACGAAAAAGAGTATGTAGAGGAAGAAGGGTATCAAGAACAAAACACTCGCTAACGTACTCCAGCCCAAGGGACGGGGAACAACGGATCGTAACGCATACTCATGCACACTCACACACTCGCACTAACGCATGCACAGACACACAGGCAGTGATGGCTCAAGTATCAAGAGAACTCAGTGCGCCGAGTGGAAGCGGAGCTAAAGAAAGGACACAACTGAGGGAGAGGCGAAAGCGAAGTCAAGCGCAAGAAAAACAAAGGCTTCTCAAACTTAGACGTCGTTGACGTTGAGGAGAGAGTCCTCGAGCCCAGCGTTGGCCTGGCGCTTCTTGTAGACCTTGAAGTAGTAGTAAGCTCCTCCTCCGATGGCGGCGACAGCGAGGAGGGCGAAGATCACTCCGACGATGGTTCCGGCGTGGGACTTGGACTTGGTGGAGGATTTGGTGAAAGAGGTTCCATCAAGAACAACGGAGTATCCGGGGACAACGGCTCCGCTCTTGTCAAGAGCCTCGACGTAGACGGTGACGTAGGACTCTCCCTTGATGGCATCGAGCTGCTTCTCGAGGTCGTACTTTCCTTCAGCGGCGTTGTCGGAGAGGGTGATGACGGCGACAGGCTTCTGCTGCTTGATGAGGCAGGGGTAGATGAAGTTTCCACGGCTCTCCTGCTCGGTCACGTAGATGTTGTACTTGTAAGTGTAACCCTTAGAGTCACTGGAGTTGATGGCGGGGAAGGCAATGGTGTGTCCATCCTCAGCAATAACCTGGGGGTGAGAGTTGAAGTCGGGGAAGGCCTTGGAGACAGTGATGTTGAACTGGGAGTCCTTCTCGTTCTTGTAGGCGATGGTGGCGGTGGAGAATCCCTCTCCGTCGTACACGGAGAAAGCCTTGCGGGTGAGGGAGGAGTTGGCGTCGTATCCAACGATGGTGAACTCAGCGTCCATGGTGTTGGCGTTACAGGAGTCGATGGAGACGGCGAACTCGTTGAGGGAGTCCTCGATGTATCCAAAGAAGTTGAAGAGGAGCTCGGAGGTGGCGGTGACGTTGATAGCGACGGAGTCGAAGAGGTATCCAGCGTAGATCTGGTGAGACGAAGAGAAGGTGACCTTGGTGTATTCGATCTCAGCCTCGGAGTCGACCTTCACAGCAGTGAATCTGGTCAAGTTCTTGTCGTGGTGCTCCTCGGCGTGGTCTACGTACTTGACGATGTTGGCGTACTCGTTGTCGTAGTCGTAAGCAACGGTAGATCCACTGCTGACGGAGTCAAAGGCAGAGGTGGCGGGCAAGAATGAGACAGTGGAGGTGGGTCTGGAGGCGTCCTTGTCGAAAACAACCTTAGGGTTTCCGATGGTGGACTTTCCGGTGTAGATCCACTGGTCGAAGGTGACGGGGAGGAAGACGGGGACGTTGTAAGCAGGAGCGAAGAGAGAGTCGGATCCAGTGGCGATGATGTAGAAGGCGGTGTTGGAGTCGGACTGTCCGGTGACGACGATGTGGTACTTCTCCTGGTTGAAGATGTGGGAGTCAGAAGTAATGTAAGCAAAGCTTCCATCGACGATGTCTCCCTCGTCAGTTCCGAAGATCTGGGCGTTGATCGTGTTGTGGGGGACAATCTGAGACACGGAGATGGTGGTTCCGAAGTTTCCGTTGGAGACGTAGGAGACTGCCTTCACGGGGGATCCGGTGGCGGAGATGTTGGCGTGGAAGTCAACTCCCTGGGCGAGGTGGACGTGGGCGAACTTCTCGGTGGACTTGCTGGTGGGGTGGTGGAAGGGAGTGAATATAGAGTCAATGTTGGCTCCAGAAACAACGAAGAGAACACGGTCAGAGTTAGATCCGAAGTTCTTGGATCCGGAGAGGGAGGCAGTGAAGGGGTAGTTGTGGTCGAAGGTCACGTAGGAGTAGTTGGTGAGAGAGTTCTCAGGAAGGATCTTGGCCATGAAGAACTTGACGTGCATCTCGGTGGAGAGGGAGGCGTCGAGAGTGAACTCCTCCTCGAGGACGGGGAGTCCTCCAAGGGCGACCTCGTAGAAGTTAATTCTGTCTCCAGTGAGGGCGACGGGGATTCCGAAAGGAACACGGGGGACGGTGCTGTAGTCGTCGGTGGCGTAGGGGATGATCACGTACTTGAAGTCGACGGGAGCCTTGGTCTTGATTCCAGCGTGGTAGTAGTACTCAGCTCCGTGGACGTTGATGTAGACGATGGGGTTCAGGGCGTTGGAAACGTAGTTGAGCTTGAATCCTCCACGAATAGGGGTCACGGTACAAGTGGCGGTGTCTCCCTCGTCGGTAGAACACTCTCCAGAAGCAGGGAACTTGTTCACGGTGGAGAATCCGAAGGTCACGTTTCCAGAGAGGATGGTGACGAGGGCAGAGAGCTCGACCTTGAATCCGTCCTGAGTGGCGAGGTAGGAGTGGGGGTTGTACTTTCCAGCCTCTCCCTCTCCGACAGTCACGAAGTTGGTGGGGGTAAGAGTGTGTCCAACGGAGTCAGATCCGAGTCCGAGGAAGTAAATGGAAGAAGCCTCGGAGTGGGTGGCGGCGTAAGATCCATTGCAGTTGGCGATGTGGACCTCGTAGACGCAGTCGACGCAGGTGTTCTCGTGAACGAGGGAGAGGTGGTGGAAGGAAGAGGTGTTTCCGTTGAGGATAACCTGTCCGTCCTTAATCACGTCCAAGTTCACGCATCCGGAGAGGGTGTTCACGGTGAAAGCAGTGGTCTCGTTAAGCATGGGGATGAACTTGTAGCGGTGAACTCCAGATCCGAACAAACGGGAGGTGGTGGGACGTCCGACGTTGATGATTCCAGCAGTGTAACTTCCATTCTGGTAGGTGGTGGTGGCAAGGATCTGCACGGGGCTAGTGTAGTCAGTGAGACGGAAGAACACGTTCTTTCCGGTGGTGGTCACATTGACAAAGTCATCGTGGAGGGTGTACTGGTCGTTGTTGAGGTTACAGTCGAAACCGTTGTCGAAGATCTTGAACTTCAAGGGGGTCTGCTCGGAGTCACGCTGGAAGATCAAGTCGGTGACGGAGAGCTCGATGCTGTCTCCGGGGAGAACGACGGGAACATAGAAACAACGCTCGGGAGCCTCAGTGCTCTCCTGGAGGAAAGATCCGATGATGGTGGGGACGTTGAGGGGGAGCACAGTAGCCTCGAAGATCTTGGAGGTAGAGTTGGCTCCTCCTCCTCCGTAGGGGGTCACGATGTAAGACACGGGCTTGTTTCCAGTGACAACCTCGAAGTTGATCCACTCGGGGATGTTCTCAGAAGCAGGGGACTTGATCTCAATAGAGGAGAAGGTGTTGGTGGTCACATTTCCGTTGAGCTTGATCTTGTAGTCGGGCTTGAATCCAATGTAAGCTCCCTCTCCGGTGATGGCGGTCAAGGTGAGGTAGAACTTGGGGTTGGTGGTGAGGATGGAGTACTGTCTGGAGGAGTTGGCCAGCAAGTAGTCGATCACGGGCTTCTGCTCGGAGTCAATCTCGATGGAGGAAGCATTGCTAGTCCAGGCAGTGATGGTGAAGGTGGAGTCAAGCTTGGCGGTGACGGACACGTTGACGTGGTCGGCGTCGTAGTTGGAGAGGGCACTAGAGGGCACGGTGATGATCTGGACGAAGGGAACCCTGTTCCGCCACACGTATAATCCATGGCAACAATCGAGAAATATATATTAGGTGTTAAAAATTATACGTCTCTGCCTATATACCGGAGGCAAACGTGCAGTAACACATACAATGCGAACAAATAAAATGGGACAGCATATACTTACCAGGCCTCAGAGTAAGCCTCGTAGGTGTCATGGTCGTGATTGGCAATAGCCTCGTACTCTCCAGAGATCTTAGCGATCTGGATGTGAAGGTCAAGGTGGGTGACATCAGTAACGTTGAAAGTAGCCACGAAGTCGAATCCCTCGGTAGCGGTGTAAAGCTCAGTGGTGTTGAGCTTATGGGTGACAGAGAACGCAGTCTGTAGATAATTAAGATATTGGCAACATGTGAAAATGGATGTTAGAATGTCGCAGTATTATCGGAAAAAAAAACAGTCAGTAAAGAATATATGAATGGCAATCTGGCATGCGCTCTAGTTGCTGAACATACCGAGAAAACTGCGAAGAGGACGCAGACCAAAAACAAGAACTGCATCTGTAAGGTGGGAAATACGGCAGAAGAATGAATATTATGTGTAAAGTGATAGATGAGACGGAAGTTAGAGCGCGAAGTAGATAGAATTCTTGGTCAACAAAAAAAGTGCGAGAACGAAAAATAGTGAGTGAACAGAATCTACGGTGAAGAAATAGAAAAATGACGCAATAGAGAAAACAGAAATATGATGTGACAAATATACGTTTAGTATACATTGTGTGTGATTGCATTTATGCAATAAAAGAGTTTGACTAGCCGCGGTGATTTCCCAGCATGTTCGCTCTTGTCCAGTTCATTTTATATATTCATAATTGAATAAAGCAAGCGAAAATAATACTGATTGTACAATTTGATATATAATTGAATAAATTAGTGTATTGGTTAACACTACTGCAGAGTATCAGTGAAACAACTGTACGTAAAGTTTTATTCGTAAATAATTGACAGCTTCAGCTCATTGTATAAAGTACATTGTATTAATGTCACGAGTGTTTTTAGAATTTAGTATTTATTTCAATCGTATCGTATGATCTATCATATTTCCTAAATGGTATAATAGATGAAAATTGCTTATTGCTGTACACATTGAGACTTAATGGCGCGTATATATCTCATATTGTCTTGTTCGAATAGGGCAGAATCATTTTTAGAATAGAATGTCGTGAAAAAAGTTCATAAATATATAGATATATATTATGGTACTAAGCTTGTGAAGACTAAGAACCAGTTTTTCTTTTATTACTACGTTTTTTTTTGCGTTTTGAGACATAAAATAATCTTAAATGACATCATTTATAGCATTTTTATGTATCATTACCTCGTTCCAACTTCAATAAATCTAATGTTTAGCTATATTTTTAATGCTAGTTGAATATTTAACAAAATTGATATTATTTCAACATGATAACAAAGAATTTGTATAGACCTGTCTATACCAAACAATCTTTACATGTACATTTCGTAAATTCTATAATTATTGCGCATTATTATTTCGATAATTAACTTTCAAAACTTTTGTTGAGCCAATACACATTGAGCATAAATCTAATTTCCGCAAAACATATTCTAAAGAAGCCAGAGATATGATTGAATAACTAAATATATATCTATCTAGGGAAAATATCAAAGTATCTGATTTTTATAAACATATACAGTATAGTATATCGCTTTTATGTGAAAAAGCGAACATAATCATTCATATTTCCATCAAAGAGGTTCGTTTCTATCACAAGCAGAAGAATGTCGTTTACGTATTGCATATTATCCTTTTATGGACACTCAAAACACCACTATATCTATTGCATAATTCATTTCCATAATTTGTATACTGTAAAAATACTTTATTCTCAAATCTTAAAATCACATTTTTGAAACTAAAAATGCGCGCGAATTTATGTGCCTATTTTGATAAAAAGTAACTTTTAGATAACACGACTATTGCTTCGTTTTATTTACTATTAACACCGTTTTGGAATATTTTATTTATTTACTTTCTTGCATTCTTACATATTTGTTAATACATTGGTTTTATAGTTTTAATCAATGCCACCGAAGAAAAGAGCGATCGATGATATTCAAGATGTAGACACGTCAAAAAGAAGTAGGAGAGCATCTTCCAGTATCAGCTACATAGAGTTAAGCGAAAACGATGACTCAAACAGTGAAGATTCGTTTCATTTTGCACATTCTGCAAAGTCTTCGTCCAAAAAGAAGGAGGTTCAGAATAAATCTAAAGAGGAGAAGGAAGAAAAGAGAACAAAAGAAAGAAAGAAGCAACCTAACAAATCAACGCCAAAGTCTAAAAGTCAAAACGCTCAAGTGAACATGATTATTCAGGATCTGATATTGAAGATGAAACAAGTGATGAGGAATGGGGAAAAAAACAACTACGTCACATAGGAAGTAAGTTAAAAGAAAGCCCCCTCCCTTGCTGTTTCGATCCGATACGGGAGAAATTCTTCAACTAACCTACATTTTTCTACGCACAATTACACGTATTTTTCTCGTTATTTTTCTATCTAGATCTTTAGACTTTGCTACCCCCTTAAAGCCTGAACGAAAGAAATCTGCATCATCTACAGCTGCTCCTAGTTCCCAAAAGAAGAAGGGAGATGCAGAGCCTGAAAACCTCACTTCGACAGCGACGAAAACCAAAAGGTAATGAAAGGATTTTCATATGCTGAACTAAATACATGTGCGCCAAACAATAAATATATGCACTTCTTCGCATGATATTGTGTTCTCGTGGATTTGACTGTTTGCTGTTATGCCTCACCATCGTTGCATTGCATTGGCCTACACACATTTCGATTTCTACCCTTACGCATTCATCATTCCTACTCGTGGTACCTTGTTTGTTGTTTGACTGATAAGTAGAAAGTCAAAGAAGGACGATATATCTGATATGGAGGACGATGAGTTACTGACTACTCCTCTAGCAATGAGACTCAAGAAGGACGTGATGAGGGAGGGTGAAGAGGATCTCGAGAGATCTTTCCAGGACTTGATCACTCCTGTCAAGGAGAAGAGGCGACAGTCCACTTCCTCTCTTTCTTCTTCTCCTGCTCTTAATCTCTCCGCGACGAAGGAGAGGAGGAAAGAGAGGGACAGCGAGAAGAAGAAGGACAAGTCAGAACAAGAAAAGAGGGGAAACAATTAAATATTTCTGCTTTGCTTTCATCAAAAATCACCTCGCCTTCACATTCTCCTTCCTCTCCTCCCGCCTCCCCTAAATCTGCTAGTTCAGTTTCTTCATCTTCTTCCTCTTCCTCTTCCTCTTCTTCGTCTTCTTCCTCTTCTGCATCCATGTCTCCCATGTCTTCTCTATCCTCCAACTCCACCCCCAATGACCCTTCTATTTCATCTCCTCCCTCTGCTTCTCCCTCTGGGTCTCCACTGAATTCGAATTCGACTTCTCTTCTTCTTCTCCTCGCTCTTCCTCTCACAAAATATCACGCGCCGACAACTTACGCTCTTCTTCCTCTTCCTTAGCGACCCCTTCTGTCTCTTACTCCTCGATCGACTTCTCTAGTTTCAACAACTCGAAGGATCATTTAGAAGAAGAGAGATTGGGAGTAGAGAGGGCAGCACACGGAGGTAATGCCACCTCCGTTCGTGTGGATGATGGAAATGACACCCAGCCAGAGGGGGACATCGGAGATGCAGAAGACGGGGATGGGGAGAAGGATGCAGGGACAGACGATAGGGCACTGGTTTTGAACGCACTAATCAAACAAAGCAGAGAGAGAGGCACGGACGGGATGCCTCTTTCTATCGCCAAGTCCTTCATGGACACTCTTTTTCTCCAATCCGTTAACTCCATCGACTTACACTCCGAATCTGGAATTGTCGGACAAATTGAGGCCAGCGATAATGACTTACAATTTGATATTAAGGGTAAACTTTATGTATGCTAGTGTACATATATGTGTGAATTCATTTCGTTTTACGATTTAGCTGCTTTATTTTCTGTCCTTTCCTTTCCTTTCCTTTCCTTTCCTTTCTTTTCCTAAACTACAATATATCTTTGCACACATGTAATATTTATTTGTGTTAATAGGCGAGGTATTCTCTGGACACTTATTCCCTAGTGTATCTCTAATGCTGGTCAGCGTAAGCAATGATAATGAAGATGCAATTATTGAGTCTGTCCAGAATAGTTTCTGCCATCTGGAACACAGTGGAAATATTCATGACACTGAAACTAGTACATATCAGAAATAATTTAATACCTATTTGCATAGATATACATACCGTCTTCCCCATTCTGACATTAATTCTCAACACGCAATAAATTGTTATTTATTCAATACCATACAGTTAAATAAGTGCACTGCACTTATTTTGAATATTCAGGTTCACACAATCTACTGTATGGATTTATCAAGTAAGTCAAAGTATTAATTAAAGTCATATTATATACAAACCATACACAACAAGCGATCCAAACGAACATACAACTTTTTATATGTCGAATTGTAACAACACTTGCTTGCGTTTGCATAGCTAGTTTCATAGACATTCCATAGAATTAATTCCACTTGGAAGTTCATCCCCAAATCAAAAATCTACAATTGCTCTAATACAAATGCTTTTAGCTTTTTAATAGACCTGCTTTAGCAGCTGCATTGCCTTTCGACATTTATATGCATCAAAAATATATTGAATACATATTACAGCACCTTTTATTTTATTAACAATTTCGTAAACGCGTATTAGTAAGATATTATTCCAAATAAGTTTCCCTTGCGGAAACACAATGAAGATTACTTCTTGCAAAAAATTGGTTAATTATATCCCTTACAAACAAGCCGTATTAGATATATTTAGGCATGCTCATATTTTAAAACGTTTTTTTAATATTTATTTAAACATATTGTTTACTGCTTTTTTCATATTATTCAAGTCGCATTTGCTTTTCTTTTAAGTGGAGACTCATCATTACATGACTAATCCTGAAGATATACTTAATCAGAGATAATATTCTTCTGGTATGATATAACTCTTCAAACACATTCATTTCACTATTATAACTAACACTCTATACATTCCATTCCTCTACATCAACAGCATTCAGGAACGGGAGTATAGATCCCCATCTTATTTGAACATCGAATATATTCAATGGAAGATAACGATCAAATCTTACGAGGGCAGAAGCTACACAAAACTGATACAGATCAAACATCCCGTAACACCGACAATGCGTTTAAGGGGACATCGGGGTACTCCGAAAAGGATGAAGTGTCTAAACACAGGGCGAAAGATTGGAGTGATCCAGAGAGAATAAATAGTCGAACAGGAGATTGCTTTACTGCCAACAATCCTCAACTTAGCCTAACACAAAAAAATATACATGTACCAAACACACATGCATGCTTGGGTGATAGTGTTATCAGTGGATATGGGATGAGTGGTGGGGGAGCGCGTTCGTTGCACGCTTTGCTTCCTTCTCCTCTGGTCGAAGGTTCGTCTGCCCCAACTGCTCCTCTCCCCTGTTCCGTTGATGTCCTCATCGACTTCTTCATCCTCCCGTAGTCTTCTCCTGCCAAACAGCACTCTCTTCCAACGCGTGGAAAACCCCTCCCCAGAGTTCAGCTGGGCGTGAACAGTTTCCCGGAGATCCATCGAGGAGGTCTCATTCGTCTCAGTTCTGCTTGACTCCTTCTTCCACAACACAGCCCATCTCATCCCCTCTTCCTACAACTCCCTCTTCACTCCTCGCCCCTATTCTCGACCCTGCCTACCTTCACTCCACTCCCTACTCGTTATATTCCTCGCTATCTTCTTCTCTATCTTCTGCTTTATCTTCGTCTTCCTACTCCTCTTCTTCACCTCTGTACTCCCCTTTGCCTTTCACCGGAGCAGATGAAAGGGACAAAGAAGTAGAAGAGGAGAGGATGGAGTCTGAGAGGAGGGATGTAAACAAGAAAGATTGGCGACCGAACGGAAATGGAGAGAATGGAGAGGAGGGACGAGAGGAGGAGAGAGTTGGAGATAGAGAGATGGAAAAGAGGAGAAACAGCATTTGTCTGGGCATCGTATCATACAAACAAGAGAAACAGAGGAGAAAGGGGGAGAGAAAGGAAGAGAGGGATAAGGAGAGGGAGAGGGAGAGGGAGAAGGAGAGGGAGAAGGAGAGGGAGAAGGAGGAAGGAGGAGAGAAGAGAGGGAGGTACGAAGGAGCAGAGAGAGAGAGGTAATTGAAAAAAGTAAAGCTGGAGGTGTAATGGAGAGAGTGAGAGAGAGTGAGAAGGTGGAGAGAAGGGTAGAAGAGGGGAGGAAGGGAAGAGGCGAGAGAGACAAGGGGAAGGGGGAGGAAGGGGAAGGGGAGAGGAGAGATGAGAGTAGTTCTGGTCGAAGGAAACACGACTACGAAGGAGGAAGGGGAGGTAGTGGTGATGGCGGGGGAGCCTTGGGTGGGAGGAAAGGGAGGAATGCGGAGGGAAGGAGAGAAGAAGAGGCAGAAGAGGAAGGAAGTAGGGGAGAGGGAAGGGAGAGAAGGAAGGGAAGGGAGGGAGTGGAGGGAGATAGAGGAGGAAGGACGAAGCAACGGGTAGAAGAGAAGGAGAAAGAGAGCGATAGAGCTAGAGGACGGGGAAAGGAAAGGGAGAGGGAAGGGAGAGGGAAAGGGAGAGGAAAAGGGGAGGGAAAGGGAGGGAAAGGGAGGAAGGAGAAAGGGAAGGGCATGTGGATAGAGAGGGGGAAAGAGGGAAGGAAAGAGAGGCAGGTGATGCAGGTGATAGAGAAAGAGAGGGCATCCTGAGAGAGAGCATGAAGAGTGAAGAAGAGAGGGAAGAGACCGACAGATTTAGCGAGAAACAAAGAGAGAGAAGAGGGGAGAAAACGGGGTAAAGGGGGAGATGAGGGGAAAAGGAACAACAAAAGAAAGGGAAAGGGAAAGGGAAAGGGAAAGGGAAGGGAGAAAGGGAAGGGAGGGAAGAGAGGACAGAAGGGGGGCGGAGGGGAAGAAAGAGGAGAAAGAAAAAAGGGGGGTGAGAGAGGGAAGGAAGGGAGAAAGTGGGAGAGAAAAGGAACTACACTCAAGTAAGAGGGGGAGTGAAGGAGAGAGGGAAATACATAAAAGGAAGAGAGGAGAGGGGCAGAGTGAGGAAAGAGGTGGTGCAGGGAAGAAGGAAGAGGGGGAGGGAAGAGAAGAGAGAAAAAAGAAAAAGGAGAGAGAAGGGAAGGGGAAAGAGGAGAAAGAGGAGAAGAGAAGTGGGAGAACCAAAAGAGGAGGGGGCTGCTCTCAGTCTAGAAGAACAACACACATCTGTTTCTTCTTCCTCTTCTTCCTCTTCTTCCTCTTCTTCTTTTTCTTCCTCTTCCTCTTTTTCTCCCATTTCTTCTTTTTCTTCCTCTTCTTCCTCTTCTTCCTCTTCTTCTTCTTCTTCCTCTCCTTTTCTTCCTTTCCCCTTCTTCTTCATCTTCATCTTCATCTTCTTCATCTTCATCTTCTTCTTTGTCGTCTTCCTCATCTCTCACTCTACCTCCCTTCCCCTCTTCACATTTCCTCTCTTCATCCTCCTTCTCTAAGCTCTGCCTACCTTCTCTTCCCTCACTCCCAATTTCCTCTCTCCCTCTTCCTCCTTCATCTGGATATACTCCTCCGCTTTCTTCTCCGCCTTCTTCCTCCCCTTTTTCTCCTATGCCTCCTCCTGCCCCCCCATCCTACCTCTCTTCTTCTCCGACTGTCTCATCTTCTCTCCCCCCTCTCCCCTCTTCTTCGCTAGTTCTCCCTTCCCATGAGTCGTGTTCTGTCTCCGGTACCATTTCTTCTCCTTCTCCTTCCCATCGTTCTTCTCTCCTTTCTATATACTCTCACTCTTCCAACTCCTCTTCCCTTTCATCGTCTTCTACCCCCTCCTCTACCCCCTCCTCCTCTTCCATCCCTTCCTCCTCTTCCCTCCTTTCCTCCTATTCCCCTCCTTTCTCCCACTCCTCTGCCTCCCACTCCTCCGCCTCTCATTCTTCTGCCTCACACTCCTCTGCAACCTACTCCTCTGCCTCCCAATCCTCCGCCTCTCACTCTTCTGCGACCTACTCCTCTGCTTCTCATTCCTCTCCTTCGCATTCATCTGCCTCTCACTCGTCCACAGTGGCTTCATCCACGGTAGCTTCACAGTCTTCCATCCCCCTTCTCACTCTTCCACCTCCTCCTCCGCATCTCAACCTTCTCCTCCTCCCCAGTCTCACAGCTCGACTCCTTCGTCTTGTTCTTCTCTTCCGTCCCCTCACCCTTCCCTCCCCTCTTCCTCCTCCTCCTCTTCCTCCTTGCCCTCCTCCAAATCTTCATTTCCTTCCTCCGCTTCCTCTTCCACTCCCTCATTCTCTACTGCTTCAGCATCTCTTCCCCCTCAGCCCCATCGTCTGCCTTCTCTCTCTCCTCCGTAGATTCCACGTCACCTCCTCCCTCTTCCGTCGTTCTCTCTGCCACATTTTCATCCATTCGAACTTCCACCGCCCCCTCCTCTTCGGCCTCATCATTTGTTCCCTCTTCGTTTCCATCTTCCATCCCCTCTTCTCTCTCCTCCTCCATCTCGCCATCCTTTCCTTCCTCCTATCCCCCTTCTCTTTCACCTTCGATTCATTCGTCCAACCCTTCCTCTATCCCACGTAATTCCCCTTCACTCTCTCCCACTATCTCCTCAGCTATCTCCCCTTCGCTCTCCCAGTCCTCTTCTGCCCAGGGCTCACATCCGAGCACTCCCTCCTCTTCCTCCCTCTCTCCCTCCGCCCCTCCCTCGGTCACTTTCTCTGCTTCCTCCTCTGGCTCTATCTCTGTCTCCCTCCCCCCTCTCCCTCTCCCTCAGCTGCTCTTTCTTCGAACAGTCACTCCAATCACACAAAGTCCCACTCGCTCTCGCCTTCCACCTCCTTCCCTTCTTCTTCCTTCACCTCTTCTCACACTCACCATTCTTCCCATCCCTCCTCTCCTTACTTATCCTCGCTAGCCCCTTCTCTCTCCCACCCTTTGCCTTCCTCTTCTCCATTCTCTCAGCCTTCTCCCGTAGCAATGCCTTCTTTTTCACCTCCCCAGCCCCCATCTGCCTCTCTTTCCTCTTCTCTCTCTCCCTTTGTGTCTTCCTCTATGTCCGCCTCTTCTTCTCCTGTACCTTCACCCTCTCGTTCTTCTCCCTATGCGAACTCCCAAACCCTCCCTCTCCCCTCTCCCCAGCAATACTTGCACTTGCACTCCCACTCCCGCTCTCACTCCCACTCCCACTCCCACTCACACTCACACACGTCCTCACAGTCCCACTCTCACGCCCACTCACAACCGCACCCTCAGCCACACTCTCACTCTCCTCAATCATCTTTGCGTACAACTCAGTCCCCAACCCCCTCTCTTCCTTCTCCAACTCTTATTTTTCTCCCACTTCCATGACCCAATCGCTTGTTTCCTCCACTTGTTCCCCTTCTCGTGTTTCCTACTCATCCTCTATGATCTCCCACTCGAAGCCACTAACTACGCTTGGGAATCGACAAAGAGAGAGAATCAATTCTATTGGAGGAACAAAAATGGACGAAGGGGAGGGGGAAAGAGGAAGGGATAGGGGGAGAGAGAGAGAAAGAGAGAGAGAAAGAGAAAGAGAAATGGAAAGAGAGAGGAAGAGGAAGAGGGAGAGGGGGAGGGAGAGAGAGAGAGAGAGGGAGAAGAAGAGGGAAAGGGAAATAGAGAGGGATGAAGGAGAATTGAAAGATGAGGAGAGAGACGAAGAGTGGAGAGAGAAGGAAGAAGAAAGTGATGGTATATACCAGAAACAGAGAGAAAGGGAGGAGGAACACGAGAGAGACGAAAAGAAGAAAGAGGAGGGGGTAGACAGAGACAGAGGTGGAGAAGGACGAGGTCAAAAGAGAAAGCGAAGACAGCTACCTAGATACAGATGAAGAGGGCGCGGATGAGAGCGGTGGCTTCAGGGACAACGCCTCTAGCTCTTTGACTTTCAACACGAGCAACAGAGAAAACACTAGTGACGAGAGCGAGGGAAGTATCGTCATTAGGAGCATCAGGGGCTCGTCGATTGAGACGTGGCCTGAGGGTTCAGTCTCTCCCTCCTCCGCGTACCCTACCATATCTCCATCCGTCTCTCAGTCGCCCCCTCCATCATCCCTTGCCTCGTCTTGTTTCTCTTCTTCTGCGACCTCGAAGTACCAAAGGTACGGGTGGGAAGAGAGGGTAATTGGAGAGGCAGGAGAGGGTGGGGAGGAGGAGAATGAGGAGGAAGACAGGGAGAGGGAAACTCAAGTTCAGAGAGAAGAGGGAGGAGAGAGCTCAAAAGGAGAGACCATGGAGGGAGGAAAGGGGAATATCAAATACAGCGCACACGGTGGACTACAAAGAAGTGAGGAAGAGGAGGAGGATGAAGCAAAAGAAACGAGTAGAGAAGGGAGAGAAAAGAAATTGCGGGTGGGGCTGGGTCAGATGAGAGAGAAGGAGGAGAGGAGGAATGCTCTTCCACCAGCCTCGCCTTTCCTCCCAAGTCTCCGAACCCTTCCTTTCCCTTCCAGAACCCTGCCCCCCTATTCTTTCCCACTCAGACATCTGTAGTTACTCATCATGTTCCCACTGCTCCTACGACTGCTCTATCTCTTCTGTCTCTTCCTCTTCACAGTGCTCTTCCAACTGCCAAGAACCGTCGATATCGGCCATATCAATATCAACTCCTATCACTTCTCTCTCCCACTCCCCTTCCCGTTTTTCTCGTCTCTCCACCCCTCCTTCTGACTCTCTGCCTTATGCCACTCCTTCCCCCTCCGCCCCCCAAACACCCCTCTCATCTTGCGATCCCTCGGCTCCTCTCTCTGCCCTCCCCACTTCCTCCTTCTTTTCTCCTCATTCCCCTTCCGTAGCAAAGGCCCAACAACAATCCCTTCCCCTCCCCTTCCCCTTCCCCACTCAGTCCTTTGTCTCGTCTATATCTGCCTCTGCCCGCTCAACTCTGCCACTTCCCCCTCTCACTCTGCGCTCTCTTCGATATCTTCTGAGTACCTGATCCGCAGAGAACAGGAGGTCCTAAGCGAAGAAAAGAAGGGAGTTGTGAGAAATAGAAACAAAATACACGACGTCATCAACAACATGTATTCGCACGAAGAGGAGTCTGTCACTCATGAGGGTAATCTCTCGCACATACACCGCTCTCAGTCCACCCCCTCTCCGAGTCAATCTCTTCCAAGAAAGAAGTCACCATATTCACTTGCGCAGAGCAACACAATTCGTCCGAAAGCTCCGTCTCAGTTCACTCTGGTGCCCACAAACAGAAAGATAGTGAGGACCTCTCTCCCATCCAACGCAAGTACTCAGCTGTGATGTATGAGTGGTCGCCAAGGTCAAGATACCAAGACCACATTGCGGCGAAACACAACAGCTTCTCTCCCATCATAGATGCGAAAGACTTATACATGCGGAACCAACTTAAAATCAAAATATCTGGCGTCGAGGACAAGAAGAAGTCACGAAAGGGAGTAGATAGAGAGGCCCGAGAGAAAAAAAGAAAAGGGCTAAGAAGTGAACAAAGATACGACGAAGCGGATATAGGGAAGTTCTTAATGCCTGGAAAGAGCGGGCTCATGAAGAAGAGGTTCATCGCGGGGTATCATTCATGCGAAGTGGAGGAGGAAGAGGGGTACATGGACCACGAAGAAAACAGAAAGAGGGAGGAACTGCTGGGAAGAATGAGGGAGATGGAAAACACATTCCACCTCAAAAGACCCGATCACTCTGCAGACCCACTTCAGCGAGCAGACGAAAGATATGCTGGTAGTGAAGGGAAAAGGACATCACAGGCAGATATAAAGCACCCGGAGGAAATAAAGGTTACGACAAGAAAGGAAATAGTCTCCATCAGGGTGATGGACAACGAAGAAAGGGATCGACAAATGACGGAATGGGAGTCGAGTAAAGAAAGCCTAGCGAGAGAGGTTGAGAAAGAGCTAGAGGAAGGAAGGAATCTCCGACAGGTCATGAAGAGAGAGAGCGAGATCTTTTGACTCTCTCTGCAATCAAGTCCCCATGGCGTACCAGACAGAAACCCATGTGCCCCTCGCAGACGCCGCCGTTGAACAACTAGCACTCGCGAACAAGAACAGGGAGTGTTTCCAATTTATCTTCTCTTCCACCTGCAAGACTTCCCTATGCCTACCTCTATACTTCTTCCCTCTCAACCTTACTTCTCTCTCACCTATTCACAGTATGGAGTTCTATGAAGAAGTCAGTAGACTGTATGGAGACAATTACTTAGCTCGATGTATCATGTGTACCCTCCTTTTCTCCCTGTCTGCGCTCTAGCTGATACCGAGGAGTGGTCGTGTATCGAGCTCTTCCCCCTTCTCTTCGTACCCATTCGCCCACTAATGCACCCCTCCCTAATATGCGAACGCACAGCAAAAAGAAAGTCCCCACTCCACCTCCCCTGGTAGCACTAGCCTTGATGATAGTAGAGGCGAAGGGTATCCACCCCAGTCGTCAACGCAGAGAAATACAGACTCCTACCGAGCACCACAGGAACAAGTAAACATTTCGAGCACCGAGCCTATCGAGAGAACAGAACATTATGAGACTCAGAGTGATCTGACCGACACTGTGGTGGACGATAGCCCCATAAGCCAAGAGGGATCTAACTTCTGTTCCCCCCACCCGCCTGCCTCAACGTTCTCTTACCACTCAACAAAGTCTTCTGGCAACAGCTTTACGATTGACAGAAGACTGTCAGAGATCTCGAGAACAATGATCAACGAAACCCTCCGAGAGTCTAATGAGGAAGACAATCGTATTGAAATTCCCAACATTCCCAACGGAGATATCCCTCACTGTGACTACAACCAAACCAGACATACAATTCTCTGGTAATTCAGGACCCCTAGGACGTACATTTACCAGGGCTGAAACTCGTTGCGAGCTTCGTGAGCTTACGCAGTGTTCGAATCAGCCTGCGCCGGAAATACACTTGTTCCCGACGTTTGACAACCACAAGATGAACGACCCTGCGATCATCAAAGAGGATGGGTCTCTGGACTTCAACCGCAGTGAAACACACTCCCTCGATAGCTATGCTGATCATCTTGACGACTCTCTTTCCAAACCAAGACTCTCACACAGTCAAGAAACCCAGTGCAAAGCGAAGCAATTTGAATCCGTCATGCTGAGCGAACAGACCAAGTTCATCGCAACCCAGAAAAGGAGAATTGCAATGGAACTAAATCAGAGGAAGAGAAAGAATGGCTATTCCGGCAACAGCAAGCAGCAGCTTGCTGTTTGCCGGAAATTAACCATTCTTCTCTTCCTCTGATTTAGTTCCATTACTGTTACCGCTCCAGCCAGACGAAATTTAGCCGCTGCACTGGGTTCTTGACGTAATGAAGAGTCACTGGTTTTGGAAAATACCGGTTAGTCAGAGACCCATCCTCTTGATGATGCGGGAGTCGTTCAATGATTGTCAAACGTCGGGGAGCAAAGTGTATTTCCAGCACTGTAAGGCTATTCGAAAACACTACTGTAAGCTGAAGCTCACAACAGACAATATGAATTTACAGGAATTATGTCTGAACTGGATGTGAGTCACGTGAGATATGCCATTGAAATGTTGGGGCTTTTCAATGCTTCCTCATTAGACACTCGGGTGATCTTCTGTCAATCGTAAATGACATGAAGTTGTTGGTAAGAAAAGACATTGAACACAGACGTGAGAACAGAAGTTAGATCCCTCTTAACCCATGTAGCAAATCCACCACGGTATCGGTCAGATCACTCATGTTCTCTCGATAGGCTCGGTTATGAAAATGTTTAAATTGTTCCTGTGGTGCTCAGTAGGTCTGTATTTCTCTGCGTTGATACCCTCGCCTCTACTATCATCCAAGGCTTAGTTACTACCGAGAGGAATGAGAGTGAGAACTGCTTTATAACATTCATATTAGAGGAGGGAATGCATTGAATGGCGAGATGAGAACGAGAAGGGGGAAGACTCGTGCGACCACTCCTCGGTATCAGCGACACAAGGCAAGGGAGAAAAAGGAGTACATGACCACATCGAGCTAAGTGTGCTCCATGATCTACTGACTTCTTCATGAACTCACTGTGGTGATGAGAGAGAATAGGTTGAGAGAAATTAGAGTAGCATAGAGAGAAGTTCTTGTTCGCGAGGACGAGATTGTTCAACGGCGAGCATCTGCAGTGTCTGGTTGCACCATGGGGACGATTGCAGAAGGTAGATACTCGCTCTCTCTCTTCGCCAAACCTGTCGGGAATTCCTTCCTTCCTCTAGCTCTTTCTCAACCTCTCTCGCTAGACTCGACTCCCATTCCGTCATTTGTCAGTCCCTTTCTTCGTTGTCCATCACCCTGATGAGACTGGCCTCACTTCTTCATGGCAACATTTCCTCCGAATTCTTTCTAATCTGCCTGTGATGTCCTTTCCTACTTCCAGCTATCTAACCAGTCTGCTCATGGTGGACAAGCAAGTGATCAGGTCTTTGAGGAATTGGAGCTCGATTTCTTCAGCCTCCTTCTGTTTTCTTCGTGGTCCATGTACCCCTCTTCCTCCTCCACTAAGCATGAATGATGCCACGATGAACACTAATATTTCATGAGCCCGCTTCTTTCAGGCATTAAGAAACCTTTCCCTATATCCACTGATATTCTCTGTTTAAAAACTTCTCCCTTTTCTTTTTTCTCTCAGGCCTCTCTATCCACTCCCTTTCGTGACTTCAGATATTTGATTTTAAGTTGGTTCCTCATGTAAGTCTTTCATCTATGATATTTCGCCTGTCTGTGTCTTGACCTTGGCGACCACTCATACATCACAGCTGAGCTGCTGCGTTGAGATGGGAGGAGGTCCTCACTATCTTTCTGTTTGTGAATCACCTGTGCCAGCTTCTGCATGAAACGAAGCAGACGACTTCCACTGTTGGAAGGAGACCAGACTCGGGAGAACGGACTGAGCTGTATGTGCCGGAGATTACCCTCATGAAGAGCAGAGAGTGAAGAGGCAGAGCGAGACAGAGACAGACAAACTGAGGACAAGGACAGTGAAGGAAGAAGGGTATTGTTGGGCACTGCCTGAGCGAGAGAAAGAAGGAGGGTGGGGAGACAGAGAGAGACAGAGATAGATGGAGGGAGACAGAGAGAGAGAGAGAGATGGAGCAGGGTCAGGGGGAGGAATGACAACGGGAAAAGTGAGAGAGAGAGAGTGATAGGAGTTGATATGGCCGACAGTTCTTTGGCAGTTGGAGAGCGAGGAGGGCAAGAGAGATGGAAACGATCGTAGGAGCAGTGTGAACATGGTGGTAACTACAGATATGCAATTGAAGGCGGGGGCAGGGGTCTAGAGGAGACACCGGAAGAGCATTCACTCTCTCCTCCTTCTCTCTCATCTGACCCCACCCGCAATTTCTCCCCTTCTCTACTCGTTTCTTTTGCTTCATCCTCCTCCTCTTCCTCACTTCTTTTTCGTGTGCACATGTATTTCCTCCTGCATGGTCTCTCCTTTTGTCTCTCCTCCTCTTCTCTCTGAAACAGTTTCCCTCTCCCTGTCTTCCTCATTCTCCCTCCCCACCCTCTCCTGCCTCTTCCAATTACCTCTCTTCCCCACCCACCTTTGGTACTTCGAGGTCGCAGAAAGCTGAGCAAGGATGATGGAGGGGGCGACTGAGAGACGGATGGGAATATGAGCGGGGCCGCGAGGAGGGCCACTCGGGCCACGCCAATCGACAGCCCCTGATGCTAATGACGACCTCCCTCGCTCTCGTCGCCCCAGTGTACTTCTCTGTTGCTCGTGTTGAAATCAAGAGCTGGAAGGCCCGGTACCGCTCTCGTCCGCGCCCTCAGCTTCATCTGTATCTAGGTAGCTGTCTTCGCTTTCTCTTTGACCTCGTCCCTTCTCCACCTCTGTCTCTGTCTACCCCTCCTCTTCTTTCTTCTTTCGTCTCTCTCGTGTTCCTCCTCCCTTTCTCTCTGTTTCTGGTATATACCGTCACTTTCTTCTTCTTCTCTCTCACTCTTCGTCTCTCTCCTCATCTTTTCAGTACTCCTTCATCCCTCTCTATTTCTTCCTCTTCTTCTCCCTCTCTCTCTCTCTCTCCCTCCCCCTCTCCCTCTTCCTCTTCCTCTCTCTTTCCATTTCTCTTTCTCTTTCTCTCTCTTTCTCTCTCTCCCCCTATCCTTCCTCTCCCCCCTCCCCTTCGTCCATTTTCTTGATTCTCTCTCTTTGTCGATTCCCAAGCGTAGTTGAAGAGCAAGAGAAGGGAACAGTGGAGGGGGTGGAGGGAGGAGTTGGGAGAGAGAGAGAGAGAGAGAGAGACGAATTGTACACCGAGAGAGTGGCTGAAAGTACGGTAGTGAGTGGTGCCTGAAACAAGTTTTGAAGAACGTGTGTGTGAGTGAGCGGGAAGTGGGAATGAAAAGTGGGGGGGGGGGTGGGGAGATGCCTGTATTGGAAGGAGGTTGGAGAGCAAGAGCGAGAGAGAGCGACAGACATAGAGACACAGAGGGAGAGAGAGAGAGGGAGAAAGAGAGAGAGAGAGAGAGAGAGACTGAGAGAGAGAGAGTCGGGGCAGCGAGGATAGAGAAAGGAGGGAGGAGGGAGATGGGGAGAATGGTGGTGAGAGTGAAGGAAAGAAGGGGAAGGAGGTGAGAGGCAGGCAGTGAGACTTTGTGACGGGTGTTCGAGAGAGCGAGGGAGGGGGGAGAGAGAGACAGAGATAGAGCCAGAGAGAGAGCGAGAGAGAGAGAGACGGTGCTCGGATGGTAGAGAGAGACTGGGAGAGAGCCCCGAAACAACTGAGAGAGTGAGCGGGATAGAGGAAGGGTTGGACAGATGAATCCGAAGGTGGAGAGAGATAGAGATGGCGAGATGGAGAGAGGAGGGGGATGGAGACGAGAGAGAGCAAGTGAGACAGAGCGAGAGAGAGATGGTAAAGAGAGAGAGAGAGGGAGGGAGGCGGCTGTCTTGGAGGGAGAGAGAGACGGGGAAGGATGCTGAAGCCTGAGGGAGGCGGAGGAAGAAATGAAGATTTGGAGGGAGAGCAAGGAGGGAGGGAGGAAGGACGGGGGACGGAGAGACGGGGTCGAGCTGGACTGAAGGAAGGAAGACAGACAGGGAGGATGAAGGTGAGAAGGGGGATGGAGACTGTGAAGCCGTGGATGAAGCCACTGTGGACAGTGAGAGGCTGGGCAGTGCGAGAGGGAGGGCAAGGTCACAGAGTGAAGGCAGAGACAGAGACAGAGAGTAGGTGCAGAGGGTGTGAACAGGGAGGCGGAGAATGGGAGGGAGGTAGGAGGGAGGGAATAGGAGGAAAGGAGGGAAGGAGGAAGGGATGGGGAAGGAGGGGTAGAAAGGAGGGTAGAAGACAGGCAGAGAAGAGCAGTTGGGGAAAATTGAGAGTATATAGAAAGGAGAGAAGAACGATGGGAAGGAGAAGGAGAAGAAATCACCGGAGACAGAACACGACTCATGGAAAGGGAGGAACTAGCGAAGAAGAGGAGAGGGGAAGAAGATGAGACAGTCGGAGAAGAGAGGTAGGATGGGGGCGGGAGGAGGCATAGGAGAAAAAGGGGAAGAGGCGGAGAGAAAGCGGAAGAGTATATCCAGATGAAGGAGGAAGAGGAGAGAGAGGAAAGTGGAGTGAGAAAGAAGAGCAGAGCTTAGAGAAGGAGGATGAAGAGAGGAAATGTGAGAAGAGGGGAAGGGAGGTAGAGTGAGAGATGAGGAAGACGACAAGAAGAAGATGAAGATGAAGAAGATGAAGATGAAGATGAAGAAGAGGGGGAAAGGGAAGAAAAAGGAGAGGAAGAAGAAGAAGAAGAAGAGGAGAAGATGAGGAAGAAGAGGAAGAAAAAGAAGAAATGGGAGGAGGAAGAGGAAGAGGAAGAAAAAGAAGAAGAGGAAGAAGAGGAAGAAGAGGAAGAAGAAACAGATGTGTGTTGTTCTTCTAGACTGAGAGCAGCCCCCTCCTCTTTTGGTTCTCCCTTCTCTTTCTCCTCTTTCTCCTCTTTCCCCTTCCTTCTCTCCTTTCTTTTCTCTTCTCTTCCCTCCCCCTCCTTCCTTCTTCCCCTGCACCACCTCTTTCCTCACTCTGCCCCTCTCCTCTCTTCCTTTTATGTATTTCCCTCTCTCCTTCACTCCCCCTCTTACTTGAGTGTAGTTCCTTTTCTCTCCCACTTTCTCCCTTCCTTCCCTCTCTCACCCCCTTTTTCTTTCTCCTCTTTCTTCCCCTCCGCCCCCCTTCTGTCCTCTCTTTCCTCCCTTCCTTTCCTCTCCCTTTCCCTTTCCCTTTCCCTTTCCCTTTCCCTTTTTTTGTTGTTCCTTTTCCCCTCCTCCCCCTTTACCCCGTTTTCTCCCTCTTCTCTCTCTTTGTTTCCTCGCTAAATCTGTCGGTCTCTTCCCTCTCTTCTTCACTCTTCATGCTCTCTCTCAGGATGCCCTCTCTTTCTCTATCACCTGCATCACCTGCCTCTCTTTCCTTCCCTCTTTCCCCCTCTCTATCCACATGCCCTTCCCTTTCTCCTTCCTCCCTTTCCCTCTCCCTTTCCTCCCCTTTTCCTCTCCCTTTCCCTCTCCCTTCCCTCCCCTTTCCTTTCCCCGTCCTCTAGCTCTATCGCTCTCTTTCTCCTTCTCTTCTACCCGTTGCTTCGTCCTTCCTCCTCTATCTCCCTCCACTCCCTCCCTTCCCTTCCTTCTCTCCCTTCCCTCTCCCTACTTCCTTCCTCTTCTGCCTCTTCTTCTCTCCTTCCCTCCGCATTCCTCCCTTTCCTCCCACCCAAGGCTCCCCCGCCATCACCACTACCTCCCTTCCTCCTTCGTAGTCGTGTTTCCTTCGACCAGAACTACTCTCATCTCTCTCCTCTCCCCTTCCCCTTTCCTCCCCCTTCCTTGTCTCTCTCGCCTCTTCCCTTCCTCCCCTCTTCTACCCTTCTCTCCACCTTCTCACTCTCTCTCACTCTCTCCATCCCTCCAGCTTTACTTTTTCAATTACCTCTCTCTCTCTGCTCCTTCGTACCTCCTCTCTTCTCTCCTCCTTCCCTCCTTTCCCTCTCCTTCTCCCTCTCCTTCTCCCTCTCCCTCTCCCTCTCCTTATCCCTCTCTTCCTTTCTCTCCCCCTTTCCCTCTGTTTCTCTTGTTTGTATGATACGATGCCCAGACAAATGCTGTTTCTCCTCTTTTCCATCTCTCTCATCTCCAACTCTCTCCTCCCCTCTCGTCCCTCCTCTCCATTCTCTCCATTTCCGTTCGGTCGCAATCTTTCTTGTTTACATCCCTCCTCCTCAGACTCCATCCTCTCCTCTTCTACTTCTTTGTCCCTTTCATCTGCTCCGGTGAAAGGCAAAGTACAGAGGTGAAGAAGAGGAGTAGGAAGACGAAGATAAAGCAGAAGATAGAAGAAGATAGCGAGGAATATAACGAGTAGGGAGTGGAGTGAAGGTAGGCAGGGGTCGGAGGCGAAAAGCGAAGAGGAGTTGTAGGAAGAAGTGAGATGAGCTGTGTTATTGGAAGAAGAGGTCAAGCAGGAACTGAGACGAATGAGACCTCCTCGATGGATCTCCGGGAAACTGTTCACCCAGCTGAACTCTGGGAGGAGTTTCCACGCGTTGGAAGAAGTGCTGTTTGGCAGGAGAAGACTACGGGAGGATGAAGAAGTCGATGAGGACATCAACGGAACAGGGAGAGGAGCAGTTGGGGCAGACGAACCTTCGACCAGAGGAGAAGGAAGCAAAGCGTGCAACGAACGCGCTCCCCCACCATCATCCCATATCCACTGATAACACTATCACCCAAGCATGCATGTGTGTTTGGTACATGTATATTTTTTTGTGTTAGGCTAAGTTGAGGATTGTTGGCAGTAAGCTTAATCTCCTGTTCGACTATTTATTCTCTCTGGATCACTCCAATCTTTCGCCCTGTGTTTAGACACTTCATCCTTTTCGAATTACCCCGATGTCCCCTTAAACGCATTGTCGGTGTTGGGATGTTTGATCTGTATCGGATTTTGTGTAACTTCTGCCCTCGTAAGATTTGATCGTTATCTTCCATGATATATTCGATGTTCAAATAAGATGGGGGATCTATAACTCCGTTCTGAATGCTGTTGATGTAGAGGAATGGAATGTATAGAGTGTTAGTTATAATATTGAAATGAATGTGTTTGAAGAATTATGTCTAATACCAGAAGAATATTATCTCTGATTAAGTATATCTTCAGGATTAGTCATGTAATGATGAGTCTCCACTTAAAAGAAAAGCAAATGCGACTTGAATAATATGAAAAAAGCAGTAAACAATATGTTTAAATAAATATTAAAAAAAAAACGTTTTAAAATATGAGCATGCCTAAATATATCTAATACGGCTTGTTTGTAAGGGATATAATTAACCAATTTTTTGCAAGAAGTAATCTTCATTGTGTTTCCATAAGGAAACTTATTTGGAATAATATCTTACTAATACGCGTTTACAGAAATTGTTAATAAAATAAAAGGTGCTGTAATATGTATTCAATATATTTTTGATGCATATAAATGTCGAGCAATGCAGCTGCTAAAGCAGGTCTATTAAAAAGGCTAAAAGCATTTGTAGTAGAGCAATTGTAGATTTTTTTGATTTGGGGATGAACTTCCAAGTGGAATTAATTCTATGGAATGTCTATGAAACTAGCTATGCAAACGCAAGCAAAGTGTTGTTACAATTCGACATATAAAAAAGTTGTATGTTCGTTTGGATCGCTTGTTGTGTATGGTTTGTATATAATATGACTTTAATTAATACTTTGACTTACTTTGATAAATCCATACAGTAGATTGTGTGGAACCTTGAATATTCAAAATAAGTGCAGTGCACTTGTTTAACTGTATGGTATTGAATAAATAGCAATTGTATTGCGTGTTGAGAATTAATGTCAGAATGGGGGAAGACGGCATGTATATCTATGCAAATAGGTATTAAATTATTTCTGATATGTACTAGTTTCAGTGTCATGAATATTTCCACTGTGTTCCAGATGGCAGAAACTATTCTGGACAGACTCAATAATTGCATCTTCATTATCATTGCTTACGCTGACCAGCATTAGAGATACACTAGGGAATAAGTGTCAGAGAATACCTCGCCTATTAACACAAATAAATATTACATGTGTGCAAAGATATATTGTAGTTTAGGAAAAGAAAGGAAAGGAAAGGAAAGGAAAGGAAAGGACAGAAAATAAAGCAGCTAAATCGTAAAACGAAATGAATTCACACATATATGTACACTAGCATACACAAAGTTTACCCTTAATATCAAATTGTAAGTCATTATCGCTGGCCTCAATTTGTCCGACAATTCCAGATTCGGAGTGTACAAGTCGATGGAGTTAACGGATTGGAGAAAAAGAGTGTCCATGAAGGACTTGGCGATAGAAAGAGAGCATCCCGTCCGTGCCTCTCTCTCTGCTTTGTTTGATTAGTGCGTTCAAAACCAGTGCCCTATCGTCTGTCCCCGCCATCACTTCTCCCCATCCCCGTCTTCTGCATCTCCGATGTCCCCCTCTGGCTGGGTGTCATTTCCATCATCCACACGAACGGAGGTGGCATTACCTCCGTGTGCTGCCCTCTCTACTCCCAATCTCTCTTCTTCTAAATGATCCTTCGAGTTGTTGAAACTAGAGAAGTCGATCGAGGAGTAAGAGACAGAAGGGGTCGCTAAGGAAGAGGAAGAAGAGCGTAAGTTGTCGGCGCGTGATATTTTGTGAGAGGAAGAGCGAGGAGAAGAAGAAGGAGAAGTCGAATTCGAATTCAGTGGAGACCCAGAGGGAGAAGCAGAGGGAGGAGATGAAATAGAAGGGTCATTGGGGGTGGAGTTGGAGGATAGAGAAGACATGGGAGACATGGATGCAGAAGAGGAAGAAGACGAAGAGAGGAGGAAGAGGAAGAGGAAGAAGAAGAAGAAGCTGAACTAGCAGATTTAGGGAGGCGGGAGGAGAGGAAGGAGAATGTGAAGGCGAGGTGATTTTTGATGAAAGCAAAGCAGAAATATTTAATTGTTTCCCCTCTTTTCTTGTTCTGACTTGTCCTTCTTCTTCTCCGCTGTCCCTCTCTTTCCTCCTCTCCTTCGTCGCGGAGAGATTAGGAGCAGGAGAAGAAGAAAGAGAGGAAGTGGACTGTCGCCTCTTCTCCTTGACAGGAGTGATCAAGTCCTGGAAAGATCTCTCGAGATCCTCTTCACCCTCCCTCATCACGTCCTTCTTGAGTCTCATTGCTAGAGGAGTAGTCAGTAACTCATCGTCCTCCATATCAGATATATCGTCCTCTTGACTTTCTACTTATCAGTCAAACAACAAACAAGGTACCACGAGTAGGAATGATGAATGCGTAAGGGTAGAAATCGAAATGTGTATAGGCCAATGCAATGCAACGATGGTGAGCATAACAGCAAACAGTCAAATCCACGAGAACACAATATCATGCGAAGAAGTGCATATATTTATTGTTTGGCGCACATGTATTTAGTTCAGCATATGAAAATCCTTTCATTACCTTTTGGTTTTCGTCGCATCGAAGTGAGGTTTTCAGGCTCTGCATCTCCCTTCTTCTTTTGGGAACTAGGAGCAGCTGTAGATGATGCAGATTTCTTTCCGTTCAGGCTTTAAGGGGTAGCAAAGTCTAAAGATCTAGATAGAAAAATAACGAGAAAAATACGTGTAATTGTGCGTAGAAAAATGTGGGTTAGTTGAAGAATTTCTCCCGTATCGGATCGAAACAGCAAGGGAGGGGACTTTCTTTTAACTTACTTCCTATGTGACGTAGTTGTTGTTTTACCCCATTCCTCATCACTTGTTTCATCTTCAATATCAGATCCTGAATAATCATGTTCACTTGAGCGTTTTGACTTTTTAGACTTTGGCGTTGATTTGTCTAGGTTGCTTCTTTCTTCTTTTGTTCTCTTTTCTTCCTTCTCCTCTTTAGATTTATTCTGAACCTCCTTCTTTTTGGACGAAGACTTTGCAGAATGTGCAAAATGAACGAATCTTCACTGTTTGAGTCATCGTTTTCGCTTAACTCTATGTAGCTGATACTGGAAGATGCTCTCCTACTTCTTTTTGACGTGTCTACATCTTGAATATCATCGATCGCTCTTTTCTTCGGTGGCATTGATTAAAACTATAAAACCAATGTATTAACAAATATGTAAGAATGCAAAAGTAAATAAATAAAATATTCCAAAACGGTGTTAATAGTAAATAAAACGAAGCAATAGTCGTGTTATCTAAAAGTTACTTTTTATCAAAATAGGCACATACTTAAATTCGCGCGCATTTTTAGTTTCAAAAATGTGATTTTAAGATTTGAGAATAAAGTATTTTTACAGTATACAAATTATGGAAATGAATTATGCAATAGATATAGTGGTGTTTTGAGTGTCCATAAAAGGATAATATGCAATACGTAAACGACATTCTTCTGCTTGTGATAGAAACGAACCTCTTTGATGGAAATATGAGAATGATTGTTCGCTTTTTCACATAAAAGCGATATACTATTTTGCCATGTTTATAAAAATCAGATACTTTGATATTTCCTAGATAGATATATATTTAGTTATTCAATCATATCTCTGGCTTCTTTAGAGTATATTTTACGGAAATTAGATTTATGCTCAATGTGTATTGGCTCAACAAAAGTTTTGAAAGTTAATTATCGAAATAATAATGCGCAATAATTATAGAATTTACGAAATGTACATGTAAAGATTGTTTGGTATAGACAGGTCTATACAAATTCTTTGTTATCATGTTGAAATAATATCAATTTTTGTTAAATATTCAACTAGCATTAAAAATATAGCTAAACATTAGATTTGACTGAAGTTGGAACGAAATAATGACACATAAAAATACTATAAATGATGTCATTTAAGATTATTTTATGTCCTCCAAAACGCAAAAAAACGTAGTAATAAAAGAAAAACTGGTTCTTAGTCTTCACAAGCTTAGTACCATAATATATATCTATATATTTATGAACTTTTTCACGACATTCTATTCTAAAAATGATTCTGCCCTATTCGAACAAGACAATATGAGATATATACGCGCCATTAAGTCTCAATGTGTACAGCAATAAGCAATTTTCATCTATTATACCATTTAGGAAATATGATAGATCATACGATACGATTGAAATAAATACTAAATTCTAAAAACACTCGTGACATTAATACAATGTACTTTATACAATGAGCTGGTATTGTCAATTATTTACGAATAAAACTTTACGTACAGTTGTTTCTACATGATACTCTGCAGTAGTGTAGCAATACACTAATTTATTCAATTATATCAAATTGTACAATCAGTATTATTTTCGCTTGCTTTATTCAATTATAGATATAAAATGAACTGGACAAGAGCGAACATGCTGGGAAATCACCATGACTAGTCAAACTCTTTTATTGCATAAATGCAATCACACACAATGTATACTAAACGTATGTGTCACATCATATTTCTGTTTTCTCTATATGCGTCATTTTTCTATTTCTTCACCGTAGATTCTGTTCACTCACTATTTTTCGTTCTGCCTTTTTTGTTGACCAAGAATTCTATCTACTTCGCGCTCCAACTTCCGTCTCATCTATCACTTTACACATAATATTCATTCTTCTGCCGTATTTCCCACCTTACAGATGCAGTTCTTGTTTTTGGTCTGCGTCCTCTTCGCAGTTTTCTCAGTATGTTCAGCAACTAGAGCGCATGCCAGATTGCCATTCATATATTCTTTACTGACTGTTTTTTTTCCGATAATACTGCGACATTCTAACATCCATTTTCACATGTGCCAATATCTTCAGTATCTACAGACTGCGTTCTCTGTCACCCATAAGCTCAACACCACTGAGCTTTACACCGCCACCGAGGGATTCGACTTCGTGGCTACTTTCAACGTTACTGATGTCACCCACCTTGACCTTCACATCGAAGATCGCTAAGATCTCTGGAGAGTACGAGGCTATTGCCAATCACGACCATGACACCTACGAGGCTTGCCTCCTGAGGCCTGGTAAGTATATGCTGGCCGCATTTTATTTGTTCGCATTATGCAGTACTGCGTTTGCCTCCGGTATATAGGCAAGAGCACGGCATAATTTTAACACCTAATATATTTCTCGATTGTTGCCATGGTTCTTGCACGTGTGGCGGAACAGGGTTCCCTTCGTCCAGATCATCTACGTGCCCTCTAGTGCCCTCTCCAACTACGACGCCGACCACGTCAACGTGTCCGTCACCGCCAAGCTTGACTCCACCTTCACCATCACTGCCTGGACTATGTTACTTCCTCCATCGAGATTGACTCCGAGCAGAAGCCCGTGATCAACTACTTGCTGGCCAACTCCTCCAGACAGTACTCCATCCTCACCAACCCCAAGTTCTACCTCACCTTGACCGCCATCACCGGAGAGGGAGCTTACATTGGATTCAAGCCCAGAAACTACAAGATCAAGCTCAACGGAAATGTGACCACCAACACCTTCTCCTCTATTGAGATCAAGTCCCCTGCTTCTGAGAACATCCCCGAGTGGATCAACTTCGAGGTTGTCACTGGAAACAAGCCCGTGTCTTACATCGTGACCCCCCTACGGAGGAGGAGGGGAGCCAACTCTACCTCAAGATCTTCGGGGCTACCTTGCTCCCCTCAACGTCCCCACCATCATCCGGATCTTCCTCCAGGAGAGCACTGAGGCTCCCGAGCGTTGTTTCTATGTTCCCGTCCGTTCTCCCAGAGCAGCATCGAGCTCAACGTCACCGACTTGATCTTCCAGCGTGACTCCGAGCAGACCCCCTTGAAGTTCAAGATCTTCGGCAACGGTTTCCGACTTCTTGACCTCAACAACGACCAGTACACCCTCCACGATGACTTTGTCAATGTGACCACCCACGGAAAACGTCGTGGTCCCTACTTCCGTCTCACCCCGACTACACTAGCCGTGCAGATCCTTGCCACCACCACCTACCAGAATGGAAGTTACACTGCTGGAATCATCAACGTCTGGACGTCCCACCACCTCCCGTTTGTTCGGATCTGGGTTCACCGCTACAAGTTCATCCCCATGCTTAACGAGACCACTGCTTTCACCGTGAACACCCTCTCCGGATGCGTGAACTTGGACGTGATTAAGGACGGACAGGTTATCCTCAACGGAAACACCTCTTCGCTGCCACCACCTCTCCCTCGTTCACGGAGACACCTGCGTCGACTGCGTCCACGAGGTCCACATCTCGCCAACCGCAATGGATCTTACGCCGCCACCCACTCCGAGGCTTCTTCCATTTACTTCCTCGGACCCGGATCTGACTCCGTTGGACACACTCGCCTGCCCCACCAACTTCGTGACTGTCGGAGAGGGAGAGGCTGGAAAGTACAACCCCCACTCCTACCTCGCCACTCAGGACGGATTCAAGGTCGAGCTCTCTGCCCTCGTCACCATCCTCTCTGGTGACGCTTCGGATTCTCCGCATGGAGAACAAGTTCCCTGCTTCTGGAGAGTGTTCTACCGCGACGAGGGAGACACCGCCACTTGTACGCAAAGCCGACCCAGCAATGC